>PVIW01004607.1:0-58248 GCA_004026585.1 Noctilio leporinus | reverse complement strand
TCCAAGTAGTGGAATTGCTGGATCAAAAGGCAGTTCCATTTTTAGTTTTTGAAGGAAACCCCATACTGTTTTCCACAGTGGCTGCACCAACCTACATTCCCACCAACAGTGTATGAGGGTTCCCTTTGCCCCGCAACCTCGCCAACACTTGTTGTTTTAGAAATTGATTTTTTAAAGTATTATTTTCACAGCCACAATCTTAAATTGTAGAATTTTAATTTTTTAATATTATTTTTTTAATAATAAGTATCCCTTTACTTGCTGACATCATTACCAAAGCTGATCACCTTAGCAGCAAAATGTGTTTTGCAGAGCTGAAGTCAGAGGTGTTCCCCAAACCAAAAGTAATACAGTGTGCAGCATCAGTACTGAAATGTTAAATTCTACATCATCTCTACCACTTTTGAACATCTTTTTAAAATTGATTATGCTATTACAGTCATCCCAAGTTTTCCTCTTTAGCCCCTCTTCATCCAGCACCCCTGACTCCCTCCTGTGATCCCCCCTCCTTTGTTTATGCCCATGGATCATGCATATAAGTTCTTGGACTACTCCATTAAATGTACGTATTTGCTCTTAACATCCCCATGGCTATTCTATAAATACCCATTTGTACTTCTCAATCCCCTCACCTCTTTCTCCATTGCCTCAGATCCCCTTACCCGTGGCCATTATCCCAATGTTCTCTATATCTATGATTCTGTTTCTGTTTTGTTTGCTTCCTTAGTTTGTTTTTTAGATCCAGTTGTTAATATATATGTATTTAATGTCATTTTAATATTCATAGTTTTGATATTCTTTTTCTTAAATAAATCCCTTTAACATTTCATATAATAATGGCTGATGGAAGCATTTTATCTGCCCTTTGATTCTAAATGATAGCTTTGCTGGAGAGAGTAATCTTGATTGTAAGTCCTTGCCAATTCCTTCTAGCCTACAAAGTTTCTTTTGAGAAAATATCTGACAGTCTTAAGGGAACTCCTTTATAAGTAACTCTCTGCTTTACTCTTACTGCTTTTAAGATTCTCTTTTTATCTTTAACCTTTGGCATTTTAATTATAATCTGTCTTGAAGTGGTCCTCTTTACATCCATTTTATTTGGGGCCCTCTGTGCTTCCTTGACTTGTATGTCCATTTCCTTCACCAGATTAGAGAAGTTTTCTTTCATTAATTTTTCAAATAAGTTTCTAATTTCTTACACTTTATCTTCTCCTTCTGGGACCCCTGTGATGTGAATGTTGGAATGTTTGGAGTTGTTTCAGATGCTCCTTACACTATCCTCAATTTTTTTGGATTCTTTTTTCTTCTTGCTGTACTGATTGGATGTCTTGTTCTTCCATTGATTGTAAACCATTGATTTGATTATTGGCTTCATCCCTCTACTTTTGATTACTGTAAATTATTCTTTATTTCAGTTAGTATATCCTTCTGTCTGGGTCTTTTTTATGCTGTTGAAGCACCCATTTAGTTCCTTGAGTTGAGCATCCTTATAACTAGCATTTTGAACTCTGCATTTGGTAGATTGCTTATCTCCATTTTGTTTAGTTCTTTTCTTGGAGTTTTCTTCTGTTCTTTCATTGGGGCCATATTTCTTTATCTCCTCACTTTGGCAGCCTCCCTGTGTTTGTTTCTATGTATTGGGTAGAGCTGCTTTGACTCCATGTCTTGGTAGTGTGGCCTAATGTAGTAGGCATCTTGTAGGGTCCAGTTACACACCTCTCCTATCACCCAAGCTGGGTATTGAAGGTGCTCCATCCATGTGGGCTGAGTACTCCCTCCTCTTGTAGATGAGTTTTGATTGCTTCCAGCAGGTCAATAGCAGGGGTTTGCCCAGGGCCAGACAGCTGATAACACTGGCTGTGACCACTGACCAGCAACCACCCCACTCCATTGCTTGTGGGGGTGGTAGGGTGGTATTCTGATGTAGTAACTATTCTCTGGATTGCAAGCTCTGAGGTTTTCTTGGTGGTGCAGGTCAAAGTCACCTGTGTCCTGCCTGGAACCCCTTGGTGTAAGCTATAAAGCAATCTGCAGATAGCTTATCTACTAGTACTTGGTTTGGGGTCACTCAGAGAGGGGTATGGGGCTGGGCTCAGCTGTTACTTGTTTGAGCAAATATAGAAAGGTCTGAAGCCTGCACCTAGCCCAGACCTTCATATGGAAAAACCATTCTTAGCAGGGTGGGAGATTTTCTTGGGTGGACCTGTGAGTTGTATGGGGTAGATTCTTAGGTAATCATGAGGGCAAGGCTTACCATGTGAGCCAGGTTGATGGAGACAGATATGCTGCCACTACACTGTGGCTCTGTGTGTGGGAGGCCTCACAAAAGGTACAATGGCCACTCTCTGCACTTTTCTATAGGGGGAAGCCATCCCCTAGCTCTCGCCCTGATGTCTGACACTTGAGTTCCTACCTGTGTGCCACTGGCACCCTTCACGCTGCTGCCCCAGTGCTGAAGCTCAGAAGGAGTGAGTCTGAGAAAGTATGTGTGCAGTGCAAAGCCCTTTAAGAGGACAGGCTTGAGAATCCCAGTTTCTTCCACTAACCCAACCCCAACTGATTTTTACAACCAGAAGTTGTGGGGACTCACCTTCTTGGCACTGGAAACCTGGGTGGATGGACTAGTGTTGGGAGTGGAATCCCTCACTCCTAAGATATTCCTCCATTTTATATCCACCACGGTGGGTTTGGGGCCAGCTGATTCTGTGTCTCCATGTCTCTCCCTCTCTGTCCCTCCTACCCATTTGTATAATTGTGGTTTAATTCCTTAGTTGCCAGACTTCCATACAGCTAGATTTTCTGATGGTTCTGAGTGATGGCTGTTCTATATTTTAGTTGCAATTTTGATGTGGTTGTGCAAGGAGGTGAATCATGTTTACCTGTCTCCATTTTGACTGGAAGTCCCACTTTTGATCTTCTGAACAATTTTATTGAACAGAATAAGATAAAAGATTACATGTCTATTTTATCTTCAAGAATGTAAAGACCTAATTATTCAAACAATTTTTATTATAAAACTAAATCATGAAGGCGTCTACCAAGTCAGCTTTTTCCCTTCCTCTTTAAATCAGTAGTCTAACAAGGATTAGGAAAAACTAAACTGTTGAACGTTTCTGCTGAAGTAGAAAGGGTGAAAACATTAATTAAACTTTATTTGGCAAAATACAAAACAATGCCTCCTGTTATTAATGAATGAACAGTGTCCTATTTACTTCACTCCAATCCCAGGTAGTGTTCTTTCTCCTCTGCAAGCTGTTGGTTTTCTGCCTTAAATCACTGTTATAACTGTGTCACACTGTGATTTAGACTTACAGACATTGTCTCCATTTCAAGAGAACTTGTTTCTGGGGAAACATCACTAATCTCAAGAACAGTGGTGTCTCCAGCAGCTTTTACTCTTTTTAATGGGATGAGATCCAGCAACCGTTGAGCCTCATATAAGTCACCAGCTACCTTCTGTCTTTCATTCGGTTCCATTCTAAATTTTCTGAATGTTTAATTTAACTGTATTCCTAACTCTCTGACTTCTTTGACAAGTGGATCATCTGTTTCTGCCTTCTCTAGATCCATTTCCAGATTCTCATGATCGCTTCTCAGATTTTCAACATCTTTTAAACATTTTTATTATATTTATTTCCATTACCATTTGACCCCCTTAACACTCCCCCCCACCCACAATCACCACACAGTTGTCCATGTCCATGAGTCCTTTTTCCTTTTTGCTTGATCCCTTCACCTCCTAACCTACCCCCTTCAATAGCTGCGAGCCTGTCCCTGTTATATGGCACAATAAATGACCCTGAATAGCCTCAGCAATTCTGAGAAAGAAGAAAAAAGTAGGAGAGATCACAATACCAGATATCAAACTATATTACAAAGCCACTGTAATTAAAAAAAAAAAAAAAAAAAAACAGTCTATAACTGGCATAAAAACTGACACATAGATCAATGGAACAAAATAGAAAGCCCAGAAATAAACCCAAGTCTCTATGGTCAATTAATATTTGACAAAGGGGGCAGGACTATAAAATGGAGTAAAAATATCCTCATCAATAAATGGTGTTGGAATATCTGGACAGGTACATGCAAAACAATGAACTTCAACCACCATCTCATACCATATGCCAGAATAAACTCAAGATGGATAAAAGACTTAAATATAAGTTGTGACACCATAAAAATATGAGCACCTTTTTTGTTTGTTTGTTTGTTTTCCCAGATGAAAACTGTCCTCAAAGGGAAACACTTTGCTCACATAGAAGAGGCGGAATGCAACAAAAAATAGCAGAAGCACTAAAAGGCATCAAAACTGACAAATTAATAAACTGTTTTGAGCAGTGGAAAACATGTCTTGATAGGTGTATTGCCTCAAATAGAGAGCACTTTGAAGATGACTGAAGTTTAAACATGTGAGAATACATACAATTTTTTATAAATAAATTCTGGGGGTTTTGGGTCCCTCCTCATAATGTTTCTTTCACAAAAAGCCAGAAGGGGGAAAATACTGTAATAACTACTGAAGGAAGAAGGACAAAACTCCATCATGCTTCTTTCTGTTAGTGTGAACCTATAAACCCTGTGTGCTTTGGGTAGGACACTGGGTAGAAACGGGGCTCCAGAACACCCCCCACTCTGCTCTGAGGCCTCTGCTCAGGTGCCATCATGCTGCACCCATCCCCACCACAGGAAATATGTAGCTTCTGAATGCAGCCTAAATTTGTAGGATTTTAAAAATTTAAGACTATTCTCCAATGAAGAATACAAATTTAGAGAACCAAGATCAGGGAGGAGTAAGTGGAGCTACACCAATCTCCTCCCAACACTAACCTGGAATTACAAATTAATTGGGGAGAAATCATCCAGAATAACCAACAGAACACCAGCTGGTGGAAACTTTATTCTGTTCTTACCAGGGACAGAACAGAAGAGCCAATTCATCACAATGCGAGCAGTAGGAAGTGCAGAAAAGCAAGAGGGCTGGTGGGGCTCCCACGAGTGGCAGCTGAAGGGTGGCAGCTGAGGGGACGGAGAAACATCCTAGCAGCCAGGGATTCCATCTGAGAAGGGTGGGATCTAAACCCCCAACTGGGCTTCCCAGCCTACAGCAACACAGCTGAGAGTTAAACAGCACTGAGCTGTGAAAAGCAAAAAGCCACCAGGTTTAGCCAGCTTGACAGAGAGACCAAGTTCTTAAAGGGACCACACACAAAAATACAGAGGCACCCACCTACCCTGGGCTCCAGCAGAGAAAGGGCAGAGTGGACTAGAGAAGCTTGGGGAAAGTTTGGGTCAGTGGCTTTAGGGGGAGACTTGAGGGAGCAGCCTGTGAGTCCAGTGCTGACCCATCCCCTATACAGCCAGCAGACCACTCTTCTCCAAAGGGTGGGAGCCTGAGGGGAAGCCACAGCCCAGTCCATAGGAATTAGTCTGCCCCACCCAATAGTGCCTAAACCTGACCTCAGATCACAGGTTGATTGGATTAACAACTGAATTCACCTGCCCCACCCAGAGATGCCTAAAATTGACCACTGATCACAGACTGATTGGATTAACAAATAAAGGAGACAAAGACAGTGGATCTCTGGTATCTCCAACTGGATCACTAGGCCCAGACTGGGACATTAGCTGATGTCACCAAGCACAGATCCAGGAAGTAAAAATAATGCACCTCCACACCACAGAAGATCACACTACTAAGACAGTAAGTCAAAGCAGATCAATCTAAGAAGCAGAAGCAAACAAAAGCCACCTAAAATGGGGAGACAAAGAAATAAACCCTCTGCAAATGGAAAGGAGGAATCTCCAGGAAGAGTACAAAGTGAAATAGAGGCAAGCACACTCTCAGACATGGAATTCAAAATAATGATGATAGAAAAGCTCAATGAGCTCAGTGAGTTCAAAGAAAACTATACACAACTCCAGGGGAACTATGAAAAACTCCAGGAAAGCTACAAAGAACTTACTGAGAACTACACAAGCATTAAAAGGACATAGAAACCATCATAAGAGCCAGGAGGAAATGAAGCATACCATTTCTGAATTGAAGAACACACTAGAAGGAATCAAAATCAGGAAAAAGAAAGCAGAGGATCAGATCATCGAGCTGGAGGTCAATGTAGAAAAAATTCCCAGGCAGTATAACAGAATGAAAAAAAAAAAAAAAGATTGCAAAAGAATGAAGAGATTTTAAGAGAGCTGCAGGACAACATGAAACATAATAACACCCATATCATAGGGATACCAGAAGGAGAAGAGGAAGAGCAAGGGATAGAAAACCTCCCTAACTTGAGGAGAGAAAATGTCATGTAAACTCAGGAAGCACAGAGGGTCCCAAGGAAGATGAACCCAAACAGGCCCACTCCAAGACACATCATCATGAAAATGGCAAATTAATAAGACAAGAAGAGAATCCTAAAAGCATCAAGAGAGAAACAGCTAATAACATACAAGGGAGCTCCCATAAGGTTATCAGCTGATTTCTCCACAGAAACACAGCAAGCCAGAGTGAATGGCAAAAAATATTTCAAGCAATGAAAAACAAAGGCCTGCAACCAAGAATACTCTACCCAGCAAGGCTCTCATTCAAAATGGAAGGTGAAATAAGGAGTTTCCCAGACAAAAGAAGTCTAAAAGAATACATCTCCACCAAACCAGCATTGCAAGAGATGCTAAAGAGTCTACTTTAAGAAGATGAAGAAACAGAGAGACAGACAGGAACACAGGTACTAAGATAAATGGATTAAATGCACCAATCAAAAGATAGAGGGCAGCTGAATGGATAAGGACCAACTTTAACTTATGAATGCTTTAAAGTGATCTTATTATAAATAGATTTTACTAAATAAGGTACAATTTTGTATATGACTTATATCTGCATTACTGCAGGTTAAGTTTTCTTACATTGGAATTATTTCACAATATAGGAAAATCAGGTTACTTGTAATAACTCAGAAAAATCAAATGCAGTTAAGGAAGAAGAAAAAAGTAAGAAAATGTGGATGTATATTTCATAGAAGATATGCTATCTTTCTTATTCACTGATACAAAATATGTACTTTTTGTGGATAATATATAGATTTTGTTAGCAATTTATGTTTTAAATAGCAAGCAACTGGACATGGGTGTGTTGTGAAATCAATCTTTAGGTTAGGAAAGATGCTGAGAATGAAGACCAATTTGGATGGAATTTGCAAACTACTAATCTATATGATTCATGTACATAGACAATATATATTCTTATATTAGCATGTAAATTAGATGAGATTTCTTTCCACTAAATCATGGAAATATACATTTCCAGTTATGAAGGCACCCAAACTGGGGATGCCTGGGGAAAGGAATGAATGCTATAGTAAACTTTATTATTGAAATGAGAACATACTTAATCTCTATCTCAACAGACTCTTAAATAGTTCAGGGATTAGTTTAGGGCCACATAAAAAGTCAACCACAAGTTCAAAAAATAGCTACTGTTCTACAAAATTGGTTAAATCCTAGGGCTTTTTATTTTTTACCTTAACTTAGTAGACATAATAATTTCTACTCTGGGGACTGGCTGAGCACTGCAATGCCTTTACTTCTGAAGGCTTCAACTTGTAAAACACATGTAGAGGACAAACAGAAGATATTGAAAGAAGTAAGACCTGTACACAGCCTAAATTAATAAATAAATCTACTATTTAAGATGGCAAACTCCAAAATAAGTTGTAGTTCCTGTAGCTTAAAATAAAGTTGAGTCATATTATGGGAATGGGGAGGATCTGACTCAAAAACCAAATTCATTTATTACTATGGGTTTGGCAATGCCTCTAGGACAACTTTCATAAAAGTGAGTTCTGCAACACACCATTTCTGTGATATATTTCACAAAAATGGCATTTCAGAGTAAAATAAGTATTAAGAAAAAATATGCTTAATTTTGCTACAATATATCTAAAATACTATCATTTAATATGAAATAATTATGTAAGCTATTGGCATATTTTAAATTTGTTGTATTAACTCTTCAAAATCCAGTATGTACTTTAAATATGTATAAAAATATATATGGGTGTAAATGTATTTTTGCATGTGTTTGGTAATATTGCAATTCCTATTACTTAAAAGAGTAATTCTTTAAGCAAATGAATTAACATAGGCATTTTGGAATAATGAAAAGAAAACTTTGTATTAATATGATTGAGGAGCTGACAGAAGGCAGTAATTAAATGGTAAATTGTCTGGATGTGAAAGGAAAAAAAAGAAAGTATAAATTGGTGGTTATAGACTAGATGGGGATGTTAAGAAGAACAAAGGAAATAGAGAAGCCAAGGAACTTATATGCATGACTCATGGGCATGAACTAAGGGGGACATTGCTGGAGGAAATGGGGTACTGGGTGGAGGGGGGCAGAGGGGGGAAAATTGGGACAACTGTAATAACAAAATTAATGAAATATATTTTTTAAAAGAATACAAATTTAAAGGATAAAAGCAACATCTCAAAGTTGATATATAATATATTACAAAGAACTTTTATAAAATCCACAAAGCATAAATAACAGATATGTAATAATAAGGCAATAAAATTAGAACTTACTATTGAAAGTGTAAAACAATGCTTGAAATTAAAACCATCTCAGATCCAAGAGAAAAAAAAAGCAGGCAGGGGGAAGGGGGTTGCAGGGAGGGGAAAGGAAGGGACAAAGAAGAGGAGCAGTTTAGACAAGAACCTAGTATGGAAGAACCATGGACATGGACAACATGTGGGATTGACTTTGTGGGGGAGTGGGTGGGTGGGGAAGAGGACAGAAGGGGAGCAAAAAGGGGATGGATGTAATACAACAACAATAAAATTAAATTTTAAAAAACCCTGGAGGGTAAATGATGAAATTCTGAACAAAATTTATTTTTAACCTAGAATTTAATACTTAGACAAACTGTTAATCAAATGTGAGAGAAGAATAATGACATTGTCAAATATATAGGGAATCACAAATTTTACTCTCCATGGGTCTTTGTATGGGAAACTATAAGGATGTATTCCACTGAAGTGAAAGGCAAAATCATAAATGAAAAAGGCAAAGGAACCAGGAGCAGAAAATTTAACAGAGAAAAAAAGATGAGTGGAGTGGCAGGATGTCAGCTGTGTGGGCTGATGCTCTGAGGAAGCCGTGTGAAAGGGGATGGAGTTGTTCCTATCCTGCAGTCAGAGCACCTGAATTCTGTTCCAGAGTCTTCAAAGTTATGACTTTGGGCAACTCCCTTGCCCTTTACTTTGGTTTCTTTGTTCACAAATAAATGAGTTTGAACTGGGTAAAAAAAAAAAAAAAAAAAAAAGTCAAAGTAACAAAATATTGGGTAGTAATAACATTTTATCTAACAAAATGTTGGGTAGTAGGCCCTGGCTGGTGGCATAGTGGATAAGGAGCCGGCCTTCGAACCCAAAGGTCGCTGGTTCAATTCCCAGCCAGGGCACATAACCAGGTTGCAAGTCAGGTCTCCAGCCAGGTCCGTAGCTGGAGGCAGATGAAAGGCAACCATACATTGATGTCTCTTTCCCTCTCTGTCTCTCTCCCTTCCTCTCTCTCTCAAAATAATAAAATCTTTAGGAAAAAAAACCAAAGCTAGAAAACAAAAATGTTGGGTAGTGATAAAGGTTATATTTTTACATGTTTCAGTTACTAAAAACATAAAGATTAAGTCTTAAATTCAAAACAATTAGAATAGCAATAATGTCAAAAACTAAGGTAAGCAAAAATAAGAATCCACTAAAGATAAAGCAACCATACTTTGATGTCCTGAAAAAAAAAAAAAAAAAAAGCTGAACAGAAATAAGATGAGTGGTGGAGAGGGGCTGTTGGAGAGGGAAGACGTAGGGAAAATATTCTGTATCTTCACCGAGGGGATGGTTATATGGCTGTATATGTTTTTCTAAACTTATGAAATGATTTATCTTAGAAAGGGTAAATTTTACTGTATTATACCTCTATAAACCTAAATTTTAAAAAGTTAAATGATACTTTTTTAAAGTATCATTTTTGTAAATGTTTGAAGCCATGAATGAATATAAATGATATATTTATATCAAATTGATTCAGGAGATGTACTAGATAATGTAACTATTCAAAGAACAGCTTACTGTCAAATTAGCCCAAAAGAAAACTGAATAGTTTCCAGTCCATATAAGTAACAGAGATATTTGACTGAAATTGGTTGGGATACTCAGTGGTTGAAACCTTCCACTCCAAGTTGACTGGTTAAAATTTGGGGAGTCCCTCTCATAATATTCACTCGCATGGGGATACCTTAGACACATGCAGTGTTTCTTCATTTGATTATTGTCTGCTTGTATTTGAAAATGTTGACACTTCAGCTCCTTAACAGGGAAGAATAAGAGAATAGGAGCTCTGCAACCCACACTTCAGATGTGAGGAAGCAAGAGCTTTGTTTAAATGAGTTGACTCCAAAGAAGAGAGCTGATCCTCAGCAGCCTGAGGGAAGAAGCATCGCTCAGTAATGTCACCATATACTTACTGTCTCCTCCAGCTACAAGTTGTAAGGGGACTGCAGAGAGTTACCGCTGAGGAAATGGCTGATTCCTGCCAACATCCTTTCCCATCACCAACAAATACCTGGCCTTCCCCTCCAGCACCCAGCCTTTCTGACTTTGCAGAAGAGAAGGGCGCTGTCTCAGGGAGAGAAACCCAGACCTCGAGATGAGATGATTAGGAAAGAGGCTGTACGCTAAGATATGAAAACCCGTGATCAACCACAAGGCAGGGTGTGTCTCTCCAGCTAAGCTGGGTAAGATACCAGTGTCTGGCTATCTACTGTTTTTCACGTAGTTTTTTTTTATTTTTCCATTCAGTGTCATGTAAGGATCAGTCCACAGATAGGCACTAGCAAGTTGAGAAATGGTTAATGCCTTGAAGAACATGTGGTCCATAGAGGGAGATGGACAAAGGGAAAGTAAACTGATAAATAGGGGTTGACAGACTGAGACGAAGGTATGGCAAGTGTAAGCAGAAGGCAGTGCAGGAAGTCCCTGCAATGTGGAAAGAGGTTCCACAGGGTGCAGTCTGGAGGCCTTCAGAGGTGAGCCTGAGAGCCGGCATCTCCATAAAGAGATGCTACCAAGCACAAGCACAGAAAGTGAAATCTGCGTGGATAAGAGGGCAGCATGTTCCACAGCCCTGAGGTGGGGCTGGGTTAGTGACTTGAAGAATAGGAAATGAGAGCAGAATGCCTGGGAAGTAATGTGTGAGAGGGAGGAAGGGAATGAGACTGGGGAGGACACAGGGCTTGGTCCTTACAGGAGTATAGTCCCAGGAACAGAATTTTATTCTAGATGTAATACAGAGCCATCAAAGAAGGGTCTTCAGGAAAGGCATGATTACACTTATTTTCCGAATGTTATTCTGGATAAATGTAAAGAATAGTTTGTAAGTGTGGCCATTGGAAATAGCCAACCAAAACCAACTTCCTTTACTTTAACTATACATTTGTGCGTTTGCTTTATAAAACCATTGAGAAACAAAGCCTGTACACCAAGACCCCTCATTTACAGTCACCATCCAACCTCTGCCAAGTCTTAGAGGAGATCACAAAAGAGCTCTATCACTGTAGCTCTAAGAGATCTAAGATGTTTGCTCTTGTGGGACAGAAATTTTGGAAGTAAATTTCAGAGATGTCATTCTGATGGGCTGTGTTCTTACTGTTTCCTTCCCACATCTTGGTTTACCTTCCTAAGCTGCTTTGATTGTCTCTAGGCAAGTAAATGGAAACACATAAGAAAAAAAATTGTTACCTCTCTCTAAATGTTTTCACCACATTTCCTAGTGTTCCATATCATTAAGGAAGAGCATGCCACTTTCCCCTTTAAACTTATCTTTCCTTCAGATTTAACAGGCAATCACAGACACAAAATGCAATTCATAAATACCATATGATCTCACTCATATGTGGAATCTAATGAACAAAATAAATTGATGAATAAAATAAAACCAGAGGCATGGATACATGGAACAGACTGACAGCTCTCAGAGGGGAAGTGGGTGGGGATCACTGGAAGAAATTAGCCAAAGAACATACATTCACATATACATATCCGTGGACACAAAGGACAATGTAGTGAAGGCCAAGGGGTTGGGGGCTGGGTGGAGAGGGATAAGTGTGTTGGGGGGGGAGAAATTGAGGACATCTGTAATAGTGTCAACAATAAAAATAAACTACTTAGTCCCTGGCTGGTGGCACAGTGGATAAGGCGCCAACCTGTGAACCCGAAGGTTGTTGGTTCGATTCCCAGCCAGGGCACATAACCAGATTGCAAGCCAGGTTCATAGCTAGAGGCAAGTGAAAGGCAACCATACATTGATGTCTGTCTCCCTCTCTGCCCCTCTCCCTTCCCCATTCTCTAAAAATAATAAAATCTTCAAAAATAAACAACTTAATGTTTAAAAAGAAATATATTAACCACAGAGGCCACACTTACACCAGGGTGAAATGCCTATAGTCTGACTTTTGATTCTCTCGATCTTGTATTTAATAATCAGAAAAGTTCCAGATTTGAAGTTTATCATGATCAGGCAGGCATGCAAATTTCCTGAGTCTCCAGAAGATGTGGGAGCAACTAAGAAAGCAGAAAGGGCCTAATAACCTAAGACCAGGAAGCTGTGGCTTCTGCAGCAAGCTAGGTGGGGTCAGGAACAAGCTTCCTGGCATCCCTCTTGTGGAATACTGGCACTGTTAACCTTGGCATTCAGGGCCATCCATGTGAATGCAGGGTGCCGGGATCCTCACCTACACTCAGGGTAGTTTATCTTGTGCATATTACTCTTGGTTTTGTCCCATCAATTTTCTTCATCCTTGGGAGACTCGAGAACTAACCTATGAGGTGGAGGCTGGAGCAATGAGTGCCTGCATATATACTTACACAGTAGTTAGGGCCACCGCACCAGCTAACCAATCACAGCTTTCTTCAACTGCTCTTTTCCTTCTATTCTCCCACCTCCTCCTGCTTCTATGTGAGGTTGCTTGGAAAACATCATAGGCTATGAGCCCCACTCCCTCTCACTGCTAATATTCAGAGAAGGCATTTTCTCAGTGTTGATGTTAAAAAGCGCAGAAACATTGTTAGATACTGTCATGGGGGCCACTAAGCAAATAAGATAACGTATTAAATACAACATAAGTCAAATTTTCAGAGTAAGGGGATTTTTTAAATATAGGATGAGATCAGATATAGAGAGTTTTGGATAATATTCACAAATTTGAGTGTAATCATTCATATTTGAGTGTAATAATTACTTAACAGTATAGCTTGTACATCTGGCAAAATTAATTTCACTGCCCCTTATTTTCCTGTACTTTTCTGTTTCCCCAGAGTACAGTTTCTGCATGATTTCATCTTCCTAAATTGGTCAATGAAAAAAGGACTTGGGCCCTGGCTGGTGGCACAGTGGATAAGATGCCAGCCTGTGAACCCAAAAGTTGCTGGTTTGATTCCCCAGCCAGGGCACATAACCAGGTTGTAAGCCAGGTATCCAGCCAAGTCTGTAGCTGGAGGCAAGCGAAAGGCAACCATATACTGATGTCTCTCTCCCTTTCTGACTCTCTCCCTTCCCCTTTCTCTAAAAATAATAAAATAAAATCTTAATTTAAAAAAGGACCTGCTAAAATAATTCCCCTTGAGGTTATTAATGATTCACTGACTTACCCTAGCATTCTTATATTTTAAAATTAAAAACAGGAGCATAAAACCTATAACATTAGTAGGAACCAAATTGGAATTTCATGTCATTACACTGATCATAAATGGATACTAAATGCTGCCATACACACATGAAGTAAAAGTTTTATTTTTAATAAAGAAAATTCAGATAATGTCAAACCATAGGTGCTGTAAAAAGATTTGTTGACTAACTTAATAAATCAACTAATAATCTAACATTAAAAATTAGGTATTAAATTGAGCATAAAAATGTATCTTGGCCAAAGTATTGAGATAGTGGGTGATTTTTCCATAATGTTTGTGTTCTTCTTTTTTTAATTTTCCAGATGTTTGATATTAGCTTAAGGCATTATAATTTCAAAAAAGAAATCTAAATAAATATTTAAAATATTCACAATGTGCACATTATTTCCCCATCAGGCAATAAATTAAAAAATCAACAATGAAATAATACCTAAAAATGTACATGTGTCTAGATATTAGGTAATATAATAAGTAATCCTCTTTTTATTTATTTATTTATTTATTAAGATTTTATTTATTATTTTTCAGAGAGAGGGGAAGGAGAGGAAGAGAGGAAGAGGAACATCAGTGTATAGTTGGCTTTCACCTGCCTCCAGCTACAGACCTGTCTGGAGACCTGGCTTGAAACCTAGTTATGTTGCCCTGGCTGGGAATTGAACCAGTGACCTTTGGGTTCACAGGCCGGCACCTTATCCACTGTGCCACCAGCCAGGGCTCAGTAATCCTCTTTTTTAAAGAATAAGTTATAAAGTAACTATCTCAAAACACATAGTAAAATAATAGTAAAAACTATTCAAAACTCTATGAAGGATATAAAGAAAAACATAAAGAAAGTGAGTTGCCAAAACACATTTAAGAGAAAACATTAATGACTGAAAATGGCAAAGTAAGTAGTTATCTCAAAAAACTGGGGAAATGAGAGAGAAAACAAGAAAGATTGTGGCAGAGCTAAATGTTATAAAGAACCAAATATTAGAAAATAACATCAGTAATATGGACAAAAAATTGGCAAGATCAATTTAAGTAAAAAGAGAGCAAAAATAACACATACATACATTTCAGAATAAGTACTACAGAGCTAAAATAAATATGAACAATTATGTATAATATATTAACATTAAAAGGATACATTTACAAAAATAAAATCAATAAATTGGTACTTAAATACCTTATATACTTTCAAAATTTTAGCCCACATAGTTCCCTATAAAATTTTATCAAACTTTAGATAAGAAATGTAGCTTGTCTTAGCAAGATGTTCCAGAAGTAGAAAAGAATGAGATTGGGATATTCTTCACTCTAAGATTAAGTGAATAGGAGAAAAAAATATAGGCCCAATTCAATTGTGAAAATACAGTAGTTGTCAATAAAATGTGAGTTAGCTCAACCTAAAATTTGCAATAAAAATAATACACACTACAATTAAGTGTGTTTTATCCTAAAAATTCCAAAATAGATCACTGATGCAAAATCTATTAATATAATTGACCATATTAGAAGTTTAAGAGAAAAATTACAAGGTTATTTCAATAGTTTCTAAAAATTGCATTTGATAATACCTATCTCGTTAACAATAAAACAATCATACAATTGATTTTAAGACAAGTCAATGTACCAAAAACAAAGCAAATTAAAAAAAAAAAAAAAACAATTTAGAAAAAAAGCTAAGATCAATTATAAGACAAGAATACCAAGGATACAGATATTTCAACCATAATAATGACATAAAACAAGATAAAAATATGAGTTGTAAAAAATAAAACAAAAGAAATCAGCCCTGGCTGGTAGCACAGTGGTTAAGGCGCCGGCCTGCGAACCCAAAGGTCGCAGGTTCGATTCCCCAGCCAGGGCACATAACCAGGTTGCAAACCAGGTCTCCAGTCAGGTCCGTGGCTAGAGGCAGGTGAAACGCAACCATACATTGATGTCCCTCTCCCTCTCTGCCTCTCTCCCTTCCCCCTCTTTCTAAAAATAATGAAATAAAATCTTAAATTTAAAAAAAAAAAGAAAGAAAGAAATCACACCACTAAGACAGTAAGTCAAAGCAGACCAATCCAAGAAGCAGAAATAAACAAAAGTCACCTAAAATGGGGAGACAAAGAAATAAACCCCCAGCCAAAGGAAAAGAGAAATGCCCAGGAAAAGTGCAAAATGAAATAAATACAAGCACACTCTTAGACATGAAATTCAAAATAATGATAATAGAGAAACTTAATAAGCTCAGCAAGTTCAAAGAATACTACAAACAGCTCCAGGGGAACTATAAAAAACTCCGGGAAAGCTACAAGGAACTTACTGAGAACTACACAAGCATTAAAAGGGACATAGAAACCATCAATAAGAGCCAGGAGGAAATGAAGAATATCATTTCTGAATTGAAGAACACAGAAGGAATCAAAAGCAGGCAGGAGAAAGCAGAGGATCAGATCATCGAGCTGGAGGTCAATGTAGAAAAAAATTCCCAGGCAGTGCAACAAAATGAAAAAAAGACTGAAAAAGAATGAAGAGGGTTTAAGAGAGCTGCAGGACAACATGAAACATAATAACATCCATATCATAGGGATACCAGAAGGAGAAGAGGAGGAGCAAGGGATAGAAAACCTCTTTGAAAAAGTAATGATAGAAAACTTCCCTAACTTAAGGAGAGAAAAAGTCATGCAATTTCAGGAAGCACAGAAGGCCCCAATGAAGATCAATCCAAACAGGTCCACTCCAAGATACATCATCATGAAAATGGCAAATTTCAAAGACAAGAAGAGAATCCTAAAAAGCAGCAAGAGAGAAAAGCTAATAACATACAAGGGAGCTCCCATAAGGTTATCAGCTGATTTCTCCACAGAAACCCAACAAGCTAGAAGGGAATGGCAAAAAGTATTTCAAGCAATGAAAAACAAAGGCCTGCAACCAAGAATACTCTACCCAGCAAGGCTCTCATTCAAAATGGAAGATGAAATAAGGAGTTTCCCAGACAAAAGAAGTCTAAAAGAATACATCTCCACCAAACCAGCATTGCAGGAGATGCTAAAGGGTCTGCCTTAAGAAGATGAAGAAGCAGAGAGACAGACAGGAACACAGGTACAAAAGTAAATGGATTAAATGCACCAATCAAAAGACATAGGATAGCTGAATGGATAAGAACCAACTTTAACTTATGAATGCTTTAAAATGATCTTGTTATAAATAGATTTTACCAAATAAGGTATAATTTTGTATATGACTTATATCTGCATTACTGCAGGTTAAGTTTTCTTATATTGGAATTATTTCACAATGTGGGAAAATCAGGTTACTTGCAATAACTCAGAAAAATCAAATGCAGTTAAGGAAGAAGAAAAAAGTAAGAAAACATGGATGTATATTATAAAGAAGGCATGCTATCTTTCTTATTCACTGTTACAAAATGTGTGCTTATTTGTGGATGTGTAATATGTAGATTTTGTTAGCAATTTATGTTTTAAATGGCAACCAACTGGTTGTTGTGTTGTGTATGTGTTGTGAAATCAGTCAATCTTTAGGTTAGGAAAGATGCTGATAATGAAGACTAATTTGGATGGGAGTTGCAAATTATTAAAGTTAAACTACATAATTCATGTAAATAGGCAATACATATTCTCATATTAGCCTGTTAATTAGATGAGATTTCTTTCAAATAGTTTAGGGGTTAGTTTAGGACCACATAGGAAGTCAACCATAAGTTCAAAAAATAGCTAGAATACTATTCTACAAAATTATTTAAATCCTAGGGATTTTTATTCTTTACTTCAACTTAGTAGACATAATAATTTCTACTCTGGGGACCAGCTGAGCACTGCAGGTGCCATTATTTCTGAAGACTTCAACTTGTAAAACACATGTAGAGGAAAAACAGAGGGTATTGAAAGAAGTAAGACCTGTGCACAACCAAAAAAAAAAAAAAAAATCAATCTACTATTTAAGATGGAAAACTCAGAGGGGACAGAGGGGAGCAAAAAGGGAATGGATGTAATACAACAACAATAAAATCTAAAAAATATATAAAATAAAATAAAAATTAAAAAAATTTAAAAAAGATGGAAAACTCCAAAAAGAATAAGTTGTAGTTCCAGTAGCTTAAAATACAGTTGAGTTGTATTATTGGAGGGGAGAAGATCTGACCCAAAAACCAAATTCACTTTTTACTATGGATTTGGCACTGCCTCTAGGACAACTTTCACAAAAATGAGTTCTGCAATACACCATTTCTGTAATATATTTCACAGAAATAACATTCCAGAGTAACATAAGTATTAAAGAAGAAAAATACTGCTTAATTTGCTATAATATATCTATAATACTATCTATTAACATATAATAATTATATAAGCAATTGACAAATTTAAAAATTTTTGTATTAACTCTTAAAAATCCAGTATGTACTTTAACTGTGTGTGAAAATATGCATGGGTGTAAATGTATTTTTGCATGTGTTTGGTAATATTGCAATTCATATTAAAAGAGTAATTCTTTAAGCAAATGAATTAACATAGGCATTTTGAAATAATGAAAAGAAAACTTTGTATTAATATGAATTGAGAAGCTGACAGAAGGCAGTAATTAAATGGTGAATTGTCTGGATGTGAAAGGGGAAAATAAGTACACAGTGGTGGTTACAGAATAGACAGGGGGATGTTAAGAAGAATAAAGGAAATGGAGAAGCCAAGGAACTTATATGCATGACATATGGACATGAACTAAGGGGGGCATTGCCAGAGGAAATGGGGTACTAAGTGGAGGGGGCAAAGAGGGGAAAATTGGGACAACTGTAATAGCAAAATAAATAAAATATATTTAAGGAAAATAAATAAGGAGAGAAAATATTTAATATGTAACTAAATATTTTATAGATATATATAGTTATTTATTACATTTTAGAAAACCTAGTCAACTTAAACCATTAAAATAAATGAGAAAGTCAGCAAGGCTCATAGATTAAAAAATGATCTTACAGAATTCAGTAGCATTTCACCTTAGCTGGATGACTCAGTTGGTTGGGGCATTGTCCAGGACACCAAAAGGTCGTACATGCCTAGGTTTCAGGTTGGATCCCGGGCTGGGGGCATGTATGAGAAGCAACTGATACTTTTCTTTCTCTCTCTCTCTCTCTCTCTCTCTCTCTCTCTCTCTCTCTCTCTCTCTTCTCTCTCTCTCTCTCTCTCTCTCTCTCTCTCTCTCTCTCTCTCTCTCCTCTCTCCTCTCTCCTCTCTCCTCTCTCCCTTCCTCTTTCTTTCTGAAATCAATAAACAAAAAACTAAAAATGGAACTGCCTTTTGATCCAGCAATTCCACTACTGGGACTATACCCAAAGAATCCTGAAACACCAATTCATAAGAACCTATGTACACCTATGTTCATAGCAGCACTATTTACAACAGCCAAGTGCTGGAAACAGCCTAAGTGCCCATCGGTGGATGATTGGATCAAAAAACTGTGGTACATTTACACAATGGAATACTATACAGCAAAAAGAAAAAAGGAACTCCTACCCTTTGCAACAACATGGATGGAACTGGAGAGTATTATGCTTAGTGAAATAAGCCAGTCAGTGAAAGACAAATACCATATGATCTCACCCATTACAGGACAATAATGAACAAAACAAACAACAAGCAAAACAGAACCAAATATATGAATACAGTGAATAGGCCTTCAGTGGTCAGGGGGAAGGGAGTTGGGGGGAGGGGGGAGGAAGAGGCAAGGAAGGGGAGCAGTTTAGACAAGAACCTAGTATAAAGGAACCATGGACATGGACAACAGGTGGGATTGACTTTGTGGGGAATGGGTGGGTGGGGAGGGGGACAGAAGGGAGCAAAAAGGGGATGGATGTAATACAACAACAATAAAATTTTTAAAAAAAAGTAGTAGTTGTAAAGGCAAGGAACAACTGGAGAAATTTAAACAAGACTGCAGATTAGATGATATACTATGTCAATGTTGAGCCTCGTGGGACAGAATTAAGACGGCGGAATTGTAGTTGTGTGGGAGAATGTTTTTGTTCTTAGGAAATTCATGCTCAAGTACTTCAAAGTAAAGTGGACTGACATCTCAGGGGAAAGGGAGGGAGGGAGGGAGAGAAACAGCACAGATGGGGTTTAATGTTAGCAATTGTTTAATGTAAGTGAAGATGTGAACACACATTGAAATAATTCTGGCAAGTCCTTTGGGGGATTGGAATTTTTCAAAATAAAAATTTGGGAAGTGAAAAAAATTTTTTAAATAAATAAATAAAATCAATAAACATATCCTTGGGTGAAGATTTTAAAAAGAGTTCAGAAGCAATTCAACAAGAACAGGCTAGAAAATAATGTACTTCATAACTTTATTGTTGTGACTGGTATCTAACAAAGAATGCAAGAAAAACAAACATTACAACTCTACTAAAATTTATTAAAATATCCCAATAAGTACATTTAAAACAATTGTTTTAATTAGGAACCAACGACATGGGAAAACACATTTGTTAATGATACTTCAGACAAGGATTTAATCTTCAAAATATATGAAGAATGTATATTCCTCAACGCCAGGGAGACACGCCAGGAAGACAGGCAACCCAATTAAAATGCGGGCAAAGGACAAGAACAGACATTTCTCCAAAGGGGATGTACAAAGGGCCCATAGGCATATGAAAGGATGCTCAACATCACTAGCCATCAGAGATATGCAAATTAAAACCACAATGAGATACCACCTCACACCTGTCAGAATGGCCATTATTAACAAATCAACAAACAAGTGCTGGTGTGGATGTAGAGAAAAGGGATCCCTGGTGCATTGTTAGTAGGAATGCAGACTGGTAGAGACACTATGGAAAACAGTATGGAATTTCCTTAAAAATCTAAAAATGGAACTGCCTTTTGATCCAGTGATTCCACTGCTAGGATTATACCCAAAGAATCCTGAAATACCAATTCAGAAGAGCCTATGCACCCCTATGTTCATAGCAGCGCTATTTATAATAGACAAGTGCTAGAAAGAGCCTAAGTGCCCATCAGTGGATGAATGGATCAATAAACTGCGGCACATTTACACAATGGAATATTACGCAGCAAAAAGGTATGGAACTCCTACCTTTTGCAATAACATGGACGGAACTAGAGAACATTATGCTTAGTAAAATAAGCCAGTCAGTGAAAGACAAATACCATATGATCTCACCTAATATAGTAAATTAATGAACATAGCAAACAAATGAGCAAAATAGAACCAGAGACATGGAAATGAGACATGACAGGAAGGGGTTTGGGGTGGGGGTGGGGGGTTGAAAGGAGGAAAGAAAGGAAAGAGAGTTTAGTCAAAGAACTAGTATAAATGACCCATAGTCATGGGCAACAGGTGGAGATTGACTGTGGGAGAGGGGATGTGGTGGGTGGGGCAGGGGAGAGCAATTGGGGGAAAAGAGACAAGTGTAATACAACAATAAGTCAATAAAAATCTTATAAATAAAAACTGTTTTAATTGGAATAGTATATTTGCATACATGTAGCATTTCACGCTCAAATTAATCTATATAGTTGGTGAATCCCAATCAAAATTCAAGCTGGCTCTTCTGATAAAATCCACAAATTTAGTTATAAATAAGAATAGGAGGATAAAGCCCTCAAAGAAAGTAATCAATTCTGAAACAAAGGGCAAAGATGACACATGCTGACACTGTTAACAGCATCTATGGCCCATGTCCACATCATTCCACCTGCCCCAGACTTGCTCACTGCCAGACCTCAGGCTGCCCAGAGCATGGAGAGGCTCTTGCTGTATAAGCAGGCTCAGTGACAGAAAGGCTTCCCTACATCAGTATCCACTTTCCATCCTCCATCCACAGCAGTGGTGGGGACTGTTGAATGTGGAGTCACTCCTGGACAGCAGTTGCTCCCCTGGGCCAACTCTGCAAGCTGAGGGTAACTTTATAAGAGGTCCAGCCTCAAGCCCACAACTTCACCCACTCCGTGATTTTCCAGACATCCAATTATTTATATTGAAATCCACTTGACTGGAGAAAACAACCTGCCATTATTTATAATATATAATTAATATATTAATATTATATTATATATAAATATATATTAATATATATTATTTATATATAAATATATATATATATATATTTCCTGTGCTAAATCTCCATGATGTCCTCACATTGGATGCCAAGTCATATTACAAAGTCATATTAATCAAAACAGTATATCACTAGTAAAAGAATACAAGGAATAGGCCAATATAAAGAAATTGAGCCCTGGCTAGCGTGGCTCAGTGGATTGAGCTCCAGCCTGCAAACTAGAGGGTCACTGGTTCAATTCCCAGTTGGGGCACGTGACTGAGTTGCAGGCTGGGTCCCCGGTTGGGGGTGTGCGGGAGGCTGCCTTGCATTGATGTTTCTCTCCTTCTCTTTCTCCCTCCCTTCCATGCTCTCCAAAAATAAGTAAATTTAAAAAAAGAAGAAGAAGAAGAAGAAATTGAGTGCAAAGAGAAAGCTCTATCTGTAAGTAGAAATTTGTTAATAAAGAAGGAATTGCAACTCAGGAAAAGATGGATCTTCTAATAGATGAATTGCAAAATCTGACTACTTTGAGAGGAGAAAAATTAAAATCCTTATATTATTCCATATACTAATAAGGATTCAAAATCTAAGTAAGAAAGTCAGCTGAAGAAAATTCAGAATAATAGCTTTGTCACATAAGAGTGGGGAAAACTTCTTCATCAAAACCCGCAAGAATAAACCCACAATTCCACTCCCAGGAAATGACCTAAGAGAAAAGAAAACTCACATCCACAGAAACATTTATACAAGACTATTTATAGTACTTTTATTCATAAGAGCCTCAAACTGGGAGCAATTCGAAAGCCATCAGTAGAAGAATGTGTAATTCGCACACAAACAGACCCTGGGGACCAGCATTAGAAAGGAGGGAACTGTGGTGGGGCAAGCAAGATGGGGACTGAATCTCCTGAAGTAATGGTGAATGGAAGAAGACAGAGGCAAAAAAGCACTGGGAGCCCATTTATGAAAAGACAAAGATAGGAACAGAAATCAGAACAGAGTTTGAAGGTTGTTGAGAAGAGGCACAAGGAAACTTTCTTGGATGATGCAAGTTAAACATCACAGTTGATTGGGATGCTGGTTATGTGGGTGCACATTTGTAAGACAGTAACTGTTACACTTAAATTTTGCTCATTTCACTATGTGCAAATTTTACTTTATTATAGTAATCATTTAAAGGACATTGGATTATTTTTAAAAACCCACCTTTCATCTCTGGGGTGGTTAGCGAACATGGACGTGAACCCCACTGGTGGTTGTGGTGCCTGGCCGTGCCACCTAGGAGAGCTGGGCATGCCCACAGGATGGTGTAGGTGTTTGCGGGACGTCTGGGCCCTTCCCCGGAAGGAGTGATGAGGTGTGGTACCTGAGGAACTGGCCTGGGAGCAAGGCAGCAACAGCACAGGGAAGCCTGGAAGGGCCACGACTGGGTGTGCCAGGCCTCTAGTGCCATGGGCCCTGTGGACACATGCCCGTCCCTGCTTTGTGTGTGTGTGTGTGGTGGTGGTGGGGGGGGGTGTTCTGCCAGTTGGGACTCAGTGTGCTCTCTCCCCTCTACTCAGGCTTCCTGGCCGGCCACTTCAGCCTCCCTGACCTGGGCAGTATGTCCTGGTGGCTCAGCAAGACCCCAGAACACAGTCCTCTGTGGCAACCCCTGGACCTGTGGGAGATGCTAGGCTGAAGTGGCAACAAAGTGAGAGACGCATAAGAGCATGGTCCTCCAGGAGAAGTCCAAGGGGAAGACCATGTCCATGCAAGGGAACACATGACAAGATGACCAGGCGAGACCTGCTGTCCAACTGCAAGATGTTCTACCTGCTCAAGACTGCCTTCCCTAACTTGCAGATAAGTAGGGAGGAACAAGGAATGCAACTGATCAAGGTGTTATCTTAAGGAATCATAAAATTCCTGTGAACGTCCTAAAGGAAATAGCTATCCATAGAGAGGTCCCAATAGAAAGTGTTACTGTCTGGACAGACCCATTTGATGCCGCACAATAATATATGGAAGATTTTCAAAAGTATGTCACTGCTATGGAGCATGTAGCTGTATAAATTATAGGCCTATCCTGGGAGTAACGCATAAGCCGTTTTCTGAATATCCAGCTTGGGCAATGCTGGATGCTGGGTCACATGCAAACCCCATGCTTCCTCCAATGAGAAGAGCCCAAGGATTGCTGTGTCTGGCTCCCATTTAGAAATGCTCAGACTGGTTGCTCTCCAGAATTTTGGAAACTAGACTATAATTATCCCAGCTAGTGGTGCTGGTTATAAAGTTTGAGTGCTCTTAGATGTTCCTGATAAGAGCAGAGAAGAAACTGATCTATATATTCATGGGACATACATCAAAAAGAGGGATACATGTACTGGCAAAGGCATCTTAAAAACCCTTGGGGGCTGGGACAACTGGGGAAATCAGTTATGCCCTGGAGCCCAGGACTGAGGAGGGCTCCTGGCCAGCTTCAGAATGAACCACGCCACTCTGGTCAGAAAACTCCCAGATCAGAGATGGCAGGACATAAAGAAGCAAAGTGCATTATAGATCTCAGCTCTTCTAGAGCTGAATGGTGAGCCTGAAGTGCTGGAGACTTCAGAGGATCAGACTATGTGTGGTCAAGATCATCTCAAGCTTTTAAAAGTGTTTATGAAGCATCAGAAACTAAACCCTGTAATAGGATGCAAGATCAGGGAAGACAGGTTGCTTCATGTCTCAGGTATTGTCTTTACTTTTGAGACTATTTTCATACAGTCACTGTTTTCACACAATATCTTCACTACTTGTACTTTCATGTAGAATTGGGCTGAAGAAAGGATTTATTTTGTATAAATATTTAATATTATTTTATACTTATATCTCATTGAAAATAAAGTAACTTGGGGTTTTTACTCTTAATTCAGATGAAAATCGTAAGAAGCCACACTTTCATTAATATGTGACAAAATGCTCTATCTGTTTCTGAATATTTCCTATGGACTAAAATAGGAAAAGCTTAAAAATAACTATCCAAAAGCACTAATCATGAAGCAAAAACTTGACAAATTTGAACATATCAACATTTAGGTCTTCTGGTCAATAAAATTAAAACAAGTAAATGTTTGGTAAGAATAGTTATTTGCCACGGCTGACTAAGATTATTGGCTTGACCAGTCTTTAGTCTGGCTTTCAAATCTTCTCCTAGGCCCATGTGTACACTTTGTTCTAAATATCCAGTTGTATCAAGAAACCTGCTAAGCAAATGCATTAATTTGATTTATAGTAAGAAATATATACTTGGCTATTTGGTCTTTATCCCCATTTCTGCTATATAGCTCCTAAAACCTTTGCAAATCCCCAGTGGTAAGAGCCTTAGGGGTATCTTTTATTCTGCTATGTGTCTTTGACCCCAGTTTCCAGGACTCCTGAAATAAATTTATAAATTTCTGGATGACAAGGGTACTGGAAATGACATTTTTTAAATTAAATGACTCTAGGAAGATTCCTAGAAGAAAGACAAAGCTGCAACATAGTATAGGGTTCAGGGAGCTTGCAGGTTGATGAACACATCCAAGTACCAGGAAGGTGACACACTCCAACTCTATGGGAACAGAATCTCATGCATTCAGGATACTCCCAGGTCTTGCCTTATTGATCTCTTCATCTCGTTGTCCATCTGTATCCTTTATCATATCCTTTAATAACCAATAAATATGTTTCCCTGAGTCTGTGAGCAAGCTTCTCTAGCAAATTAATTAAACCTGGGAAGGAGACTATGTGAACTTCAGATCTATAGCCAATTAGTCTGAAGCACAGGTAACATGCTGTACTTGTAATTGGCATCTGAAGTAGAGTGGGAAAAGTCCTAAGAGGCTGAGAGCTTAACCTGGGAGGTCTGATGCATCTCTAAGTAAATAGTCAGAATTCAGTTAAATTGTAGGACACCTACCTGCTCTTGCAGAGAATTGCTTGGTGTGGGGAAACAGCTGGTGTCAAAAATGTTGGAATGCAGAAATAGTGTCAGAACAAAGGGAAAACACAGGAGGAAGACTGGGTTTTTCTAAAGATTTTAATCAGAGCCCACCCTTGATATCTGATCAACTTTGATATCTGATCAGATTTCTCATCCTCCAACACCCTCAGCTGATGTCCAATCACCCTGGCTGTCTTCAGCATGAATCCTAGGAGGTAGATTCAGCCCAAGTCCCCCATATCCCAATGTTTTCTACTACTGGGTTTTTATCCACCAACTCCCACCCTTCTCCTTGGCTACCAATTCCTTCTTGTCTATGCTTATTTGGAGTTGAATCCCATCTCTCTCCTCCACTGTAAAAATCTCATTTTGATGTACCTGTATCTATTGTGATGATCCCAAATAAAGTCTGCATTACCTACAATATTCGAAGGGTTCTTTGCTTGCTAATCAACAAGAATGCAGGCAACAAAATAGACAAAAATGAGCAAAGGATTAAAAGAGTAAACATTTAAAAGAAACTTTAGTGTAATAAACATATGAATACACAAAACCAGCAATAACCAGAAAACAATAATTAAAATAACAGAGATACTAATTTAATTTTGAAGTATGGCAAAATTAAGACGTGTGGTTATTGCAGGTGTAGGGACAGAGGTGAGAATTCAGAGTTCTCCATAAAGGACTGGTGGAAGGTGCACCTCTTGGAAAAGAACTATAATCCATCCAGGGCCTGCTTGGGTGTCCATTGCAGTGTTTCATTTTGTTTTGTTTTTGTGGGGGTTGGGGGGTCGCAGTGAACAATGTGAGTACAGATAATAAATATGCAAAAAAAAAAAAAAGCTACAAGGCTTACTCTAACATTTATAGATCTCAAAGTATCGCCCTGCCTGGTGGCTCAGCAGATAGGCACTAGCCTGTGAACCCAAAGGTCACTGGTTTGAATCCCAGCCAGGGCACATAACCAGGTTGTAAGCCAGGTCTGCAGACAGCTCTGTAGCTGGAGGCAGGTGAAAGGCAACCATACATTGATTTTTCTCTCCCTTTCTGCCTCCTTCCCTTCCCCACTCTCTAAAAATAATAAATGTCTTTAAAATATATATTGATAATGAAAGTAAAAAAGTAAACTAAGTTAGCATCATATTATCATTTGTGTCTATTAAAATTTCAAACACACAGGACCATGCACTTTAAAGAATATATCAACATATGTTTGAAATGGTATTTATTGAAAGGGAACAGACACTGAAAATTAGGGAGGAAGGAGGGGAAATAAAATCAATATGAATAGTCTTGCACAGGTCAAGGGTAACAATCAGCTCAGAACTGGAGAGTATGATTAATTCAACAATCTGAAATTTTTAAATGGGCAAAAGCAAATTGGGGAAGGCAATGTCAAAAGAATAGCAGTGTGAGAGATCTGTTTGGCGACTCCCCTTGAAGTTACAACCATTTGAACAGCTACAATTGAGCAAAGGATTTCCTGCTCAATGCAAAGCTTGCATGAGAGAGCCACACATTGAAACATCTAAAGGTGGGCAAGTGAGAGCAAAAGTGCAAGGTCAGAATGGAGAAGGTCTGAGACAAGCCATGGATGCAGCCATAGCTGGGAGATGACCACAGGGGTCAGCCTGAAAAGGGGAGGAACCTGGTTGTGGCCAACACTCCCTTTAGCTGGAAGAAGCAAAGCGACACCTTGAGCATTCCTATAGTAGTAAGTGATATGAACTGAGCACAAAGACCTGGGAAAGACATAGCAGAATGTGTAGCCACAGTGTCAGGCAGTCAGTATTCCAGGCAGAGAAACAAAGCCACAGAGTCCTGCTGCCCTATAGCCTCCTAGAGCTTGCCTCCCATCACTCTTGGCATTGGGTTACAGAGAACATTATCTGGAAACCCAAAAACCGTTTTTTTCCTTGAGCAAAAGGTGCACTCCATGACCAGTCCCAGGACTCGAGCACAGGGGATATCCCATGGAAGTAAGAGGTCACCATTACCAGGAGTGCTAAACTACACAAAAGCTCACCTGGCAGACACCCTCCCCACCCTACCCACACGTATCCCTGCTACACTGATGGCAGCATCTGGCTGCAGGAAATAACAGTGGGATTCCACAGAGCTTAAAAACTTGTGACTCAACACCACTTACTGAAAAATAAAGGAAAGACCTCTTCATATTAATCTGCTGGAGAAGTGCCACTCATACATGGATGCCTAGACAGAAAAAGGATCCATCAAATATCATGAATAACTAGGGTAGTGAGGCAGCTCAGAAAGAAATGAAAAATTTCCAGAAAACAAACTTAATGACCTGAAAATATGTGATATAAATAATAGAGAATTCAAGATTGTAGTTCTGACAATACTCAATAAGACCAAGAAAATACAAATTTAATGTGTTCAGAAAACAAATCAATGAACAAAATGAGTACTTTACCAAAGAGGGTGAAACTTTAAAAAAGAACCAAACAGGAATTCTGAAGATTAAGAACTCAGTAAGAGAGATCAAGAATGAGTTAGTGAGCATAGGAAATACAGCTGACCAGATGGAAGAAGGGATTAGTAATGCCAAAGATAGAAATCTAGAAATGATTCAGAGAAAAGAAGAGAGAGACTAGAAGAGGAGAGGGAGGAGGAAAGGGAGGAGAAGGAAAAGAAAAAGGAGAAGTAAGAAGGGAACTGAGAACCTGTTCAAATAGTTGAATTGATGAGAACTTCCCAAACCTATGGAAAGAGCTGCTAGATCCTCAAATCCAAGAAATAAATAGAACATCTATTATCTCCATCCAAAGAGGCCTTCTCCAAGGCACAGTGTATTAAAACTGTCAAAAATTCATGAAAAATAAATGAATTCCCAAGACAGCCAGGGACAAGAAGGAAGTAACCTATAAAGGAAACCCACCCCATTA
Source organism: Noctilio leporinus (assembly GCA_004026585.1). Taxonomy (NCBI): domain Eukaryota; kingdom Metazoa; phylum Chordata; class Mammalia; order Chiroptera; family Noctilionidae; genus Noctilio; species Noctilio leporinus. The sequence goes on along the minus strand of PVIW01004607.1, from coordinate 29,606 downwards.
AGGGTTTAAAACACTTATGATTAAAACTCAATAAAATATGTATAAAAGGAAAATACCTCAATATAATAAAGGTCATATATGACAAGCCCTTAGCCAACATTAGAGTGAAAAACTGAAATCTTTTCTGCTAACATCATGAACAAGACAAGGATGCCCACTCTCACCATTCTTATTCAACATAGTTTTGGAAGTCCTATCCAGAGCATTCAGGCAAGAGAAAAAAATAAAAGGCATCAAAATTGGGAAGGAAGAAGTAGAAGTGTCACTTTCTGCAGATGACATAATTCTGTATTTTAAAAAAAACCTCAAGATTCCACAAAAAACCTATTAGAAACAAGCCCTGGCTGGTGTGGTTCATTGGATTGGCACCAGCCTGTGAACCCAAAGGTTGCTGATTTGATTCCCACTCAGGGCACATAACCAGGTTGCAAGCCAGGTCTCCAACCAGGTCCATAGCTGGAGGCAGGTGAAAGGCACCATACATTGATGTTTCTCTCTCATTCTTCCTCCCTCCCCACCTTTCTCTCAAAAAACAATAAATAAAATCTTTTTTAAAAAGAACTGTTAGAAACACTAAACAAATACAGGATACAAAATCAATGTACAAAAATCCACTGCCTTTCTATATAAAATACTAAAACTTCTGGGGTTTTATCCAAAGAAATCAATATCAGGATCTCAGAGAGGCTTGTACCCCCATGTTCACTGCAGTATTATTCATGGTAACCAGTATGTAGAAACAATCCTATATTCATCAGTGATGAATAAAGAAAATATGGCATAGATACAATAAATTACTGTGAAGCCTTAAAATAATAATTTATTGTACAACATGGAAGTCACTATGGTAAGTGAAACAAGCCAGTCACAGATGGACGATTACTGTTTGATATCACTTCTATGTAGAGTTGAAAGTGTGCAAAATCACAGAAGCAGAGAGCAGAATGGTGGCTGTCAGAGGCTAGAAAGAGGAAACTGGAAAGTTGCTGTTTGATAGCTCTTTCGTTATGCTACCTACATGCACAGGCTCTGCTGTACAACTTACAGCATGGTATTGAGCACTTTAAAATATGGTAAGAGGATAGATCTCATGTTCAGTGGTCTTAACATAAAACAAAAATAAAACCAGAAAAGAACAATGCAAAACCTTTGGGATGTGATGGACATATTTAGTATCTTGGTTGCACTGATGGTATCACAGGAATTGGTGTATGTCCAAACTCAAAATAATTTATACATTAAATCTTACTGCCATTTTGGCACACCAAATAAACCTCAAAATTAGAAAAAAATAGACAATCAGCTGTGGATGTGGAGTGGCCATGTAGTGGCCCAATCCATGTCATTCACCTCCTGTCTGTTCCCACCCTGCCATCCCATAACACACCTGCTCAGATGCTCCTCAGGCCCTTTACCTAAGGTCTCTGTCTGGAAGCTGATCCCTCAGGTGCTTGTCTAACCTCCTCATCCCCAGGGCTCCACTCAGAGGTCAGGTCTCCATGATGTCACTCCCTCCCTCTGCTCTAGTTCATGTGTAGCAGTTATTCCTGTCCAACCCATGTAATTTATGTGTCTGTCTCCCTTTTTCCTGCTAGAACACACTCATGAGGTGGATTTCCTCTGTTTCCTTCTCAGTGGTGTCTGAAGTGCTTTGAATGAGTTTCCTCATGAACCAAAAGTTCTGGAGGAGTTCACAGAACTAGATCAGCTTCAGAGCCCCTAACTGGTTAAGTAGCTGCCACCACTGATTAATCGTCTGTGTTCCTGCATTTTTCCTCTTCACAACTAAACCTAGGATGTGGCACCATTCCTATCACCACTGTGGACATGAAGACATTAAGTCAGGAAGGCCAAGGAACTTGTCCAGTGTTACAGGTAAAACAGGTCCAGGATCTAGTACAAGCTTTGTCCTGCTTCAGGATGCATCAGAGACTATGCACTTCCCTTCCTCTGATTGCATGATCCCCAAGCAATGCTGTAACCTGTCTTACTATGCTTACTAATGTAAAATGTGCTCTAGAAGAAGTTACCTGTATTTTACTTACTGGGACTAAAGTAGCTCTTACCATCAACTAACAAATGTACCTAATTAGAAGACCCATCTTTATACTTAATATTGCATTTTTCCAACCTCACAGTAAATGAGGATAATAATAACAACTATTTCATGCAATATTTATGAATAGTAAGAAGATAAGCCTGTGATCTTCTTCCTGACTCAATGCTGGGCAGAAGATGCACCTGAGCGAATCATCTGTCACCATTACTATAGCAAATTTGTTACTTGGCTCAGCCCTGTCGGTACCTGACATGCTGCTGAACTTGGCTACTTGAAGTGTATGGGACCAAGAAAAGACCAGGCCTGTGGAGGCCTGATTCATGGAAGCCCCTGTGGGACCTCCTGAGGAAACGTCCTTCTTTCTTTTCATTTGTGCCTGTATTTTAAAGTAAAACTAAAACCCAGCAGCAGGCTTCCCCAGAAAGTGAGGTTAGGACCCTAATCAGTGAGCAGAACCAGCTTGAGTTCTGCCACCTCCCTTCCTCTAACTGGCTTCATCTGCAACTTGGTCGGTTTCAATCAGTATCCTCCTGCCACCTTTAAGTTTATACAGTAAGGGAATTTAGTGGCTGGCCCCAGAGACCTTTCAGCCTATCAGAACCTGGTGATAGAAATAAATGGAAAAGCATTAAAACCAGCACAGGAAGGGGAACCACTCAGACCAGCAAGCTTCTTTCTGTCTTGGTGCCCAGAAGCACAGGACCCTGTGCTGCCCTGGACTGAGGATCCCACCTGCTTCCTCTAGGAGTCAGGACGCAGCACTTGATGCCCACAGAGCGCGGGCCAGAGTTTCAAGGCTTTTCAGAGTTTGAAGGTATTGTCCTTGGGAGCAAAGAATCATGATCTAAAAGACATGCAGTTGTGAACATGATACCAGATGGAACACGTTCAGTGTTATCAATGCTCATAGTTTACAAATAATGTCTGGCAGAGACCAAGGAGATACAGCATTTGGCGAGGCAGGGTGTTGCAGCATGACTATTTTGACAAGTAAAGATAACTGAAAATGGACTTTGGAGCAAGAGTCTGGCAGCATGGGCTGCAGCCTCACAGGGCACAAGATCCAGTGACTGTTAGGGCAGGAAGGGCAGACGGACTCATTGGAGAAAACAGACCAGACCCACATCCTTCACATGCCTGCTGTGCTCAGCTCTCAAAGTTACTATCAAAGCAACAACTAACTGTGAAACTCCAGGAGATAAGAAATAATTAGAGATGGTGGCTAAGGACCACAGTGGAGAGCCAGAAGAGAGCAGGAAGTCGGGGAGGGGTAATTAAAACGGAATATACAAGAGCTTAATTCCACAAGTGGTCTTCACTAGACATATCAGCCAGTGGGACATGGGCATGCTCCCTGGGACACAGGTGTTAGAGATACACCCAGTGGCCCACAGGCATAGGGACAGGTGCTCAACATTGCTGGTCTTCAGGGAAACGCAATCAAAACCATAGTGAGATACCACCTCACACCTGTTAGGATGGCTACCAATAAGAATCCCAGAAAAGGAAAGATAAGAAATATCAAAAATGGCAAAGATGTAGAGAAAAGGAAATGCTTGGGCAACTGTTGGTGGGTGTATAAACTGATGCAGCCACTGTGGAAAACAGTTTTTTAAAATTAAAACTAGAGCTATCATATGATCCAGTAGTTCTACTTCTGGGCATATCCAAAAAATAAAAAATTAAAACAGGATCTCAAAGAGATATCTACAGTCCCATGTTCATTACAGTTTCAGTCACAACAGCCCCAACATGTAAACAAGCCACATGTTTGTCAACAGATGGATAAGGAAGATGTGACAACATATGTCTATCTCTGTCTCATTTATCTTCATCTATGCAATGGAATTTTATTCAGCCACAAGAAGGAAGGAAATCCTGCTATTTGTGACAACATGGATGGGCCTTGAGAAAAGTAATGCAAGTGAGGAAAGTCAGACAGAGCAAGACGAGTACTGTATGGTCTCAGTTATATGTTCAATCTGAAGATGTACTGGTAGAAACAGAGAGAATGGCTTCCAGGCATTGGATGTGGGAAAGATGAGAAGATGTTTTTAAAGGTACAAAGTTCAAAAAAAAAAGGATAATAAGTTTGGCCCTGGCAGGGTTGCTCAGCTGGTTGGAGTGTGGTCCCATACTCCAGAAGGCTGCAAGTTTGATGCCTGGTCAGGGCACATACTACTAGGTTGAGAGTTCAATCCCTGGTCAGGGTGGGTATGGAGGGCAACTGATTGATATTTCTGTCTCCATTGAGATTTCTCTCCCTCTCTCTGAAATCAATAAATATATCCTTAGATGAGGATTAAAAAAATAAAATAAGTCCAGGAGATCTAATATACAACATAGCTATTATAGACAACATAAACTTCAAAGTTGCTGAGAGACTAGATCTTCATTGATTCTACCACAGAAATAATGATAACTATGTGATGTTATAGAGGTTGTTTGCTAATTCTATGGTGGTAATCATATTATAATACATAAATGTACAACATTAACACTGTACACACCTTAAACTCATACAGTGTTCTATGTCAATTATATGTAAATTTTAAAAGTGGTCTTAGGTTACAATGTCACAAGGCTTGGAAGGATTAAGGAGAGTGAATGGGGAGTAGAATGATCCAGAGATAATTTTGTAAGAAAGATGTAAAAAAATAATAATAATCCTGTTATCCATATCTGGTCTACAACTTCAAAAGCATTTGAAAAGGATAGAGGTAAAAATCACTAATAAAAGCATTTGAGTGCATTATTTTGTACCCATAATTTCAAAAACTCGTTTATTCTGATGCTGCCCCTTTGAAGCTGATGAATGGGAAGATAATCTCTATATCCAAATGAGGAAAGACAGGTGCAGTGCACTAATCTTTATTTTCCAAATCTGGCAATGTACCATGGTTCTAAAGTCAGGCAAGGGATGGAGGGACAGGGTGGAGGCTGCTGTGTGCTTTTAGAAGATACTGTTAAACTTCAGCCTTCTTAAACACAAATGCCCCACCCGTCCAAGTATATAATCCCAGCCTCCCCCTCCCTGTTCTCTTTCTCCTTAAAAGGGCAGTGCCCAGAGTTAGGACTTACCTGAGTTCTCTTAGGAGACAATTTCCCATCCTGTCAGTGTGACTAAGTTTCTCAGCTCCCAAGAGTCACTCCACTTTGGGCAGTCTTGACCAAAGCAATGAAAAGCACAACATGGGACCGGATGTGGCATCTGACCACTAGCTTGTGCTCCCACCAACCACCAGCTGCCAGAGGATGAGTGGTGTGTTAGAGAAGGAGGGAACGGATCTGAAGGGAAGGGGAGGAGAAGGGCATGCTTTGGGGTGTGCGTGTGTGTATGTACGCGTGCACATGCACATGGTATGGGAAAACATTAGACTGAAGCATGAGAGAACAAATTTAATGTTCTAGGGTCACTTGGCTTTCAAGGAAATTCCAGGATCGAAGGGCCAGACAAGGTAGGGACTTTCCTATTCCTCAGAAATCTGATACCAAGACTCCCCATATTTCGTTCTCTTCCAAACACACAAGAAGAAAACCTCTTAAAGAAAAAGAGCAGCAAAAAAGGAAGAAAACCTGTTTTGATTTTCAGTCATAAAAATCAAATCACATGTAAGGTCTTCCTCAGAGATCTGATGCTTCAAAAGACGAGATTGAAGAAAGAAAAGAGTGTAGCAGTGGAAGGGTCTGATGTTGTTTGAGGTGGGCTAAGGAGCAATTGCTCTTCCTGTTGTTCTATGGCTAATGCCACAAAAAGAGGGAGACAGGGCCTGACAGACCCATCTGTGCCAGCTGGTCCCCCACTTCCTGCCCTGCACCACCCTGCAGAGCCACAGAGCACAGGCTGGCTACAGTGATAAGGCAGGCGATTCAAGGGCTGCGGACTCTGAGCCACCTCTGACAGGGGAGTGAAATGGCTTATTCATGATGCCTGCCACCCAATGGAGAGCATACAGGCGCCTGGCTTCCTTTTGCTTTCATCCAACACAAAATTGACTTGCTGAATTTAGTAGCTATATATTCAACTATTCCAATTTTTATACTGTTTTCCAAATAAGGATACCAAGGCTGATGAAATTTAAGTTACTGCTACCCATTGCGTCAGAGCTCAGAGGTCTCAAGTGCCTTATAATTATTTCTAAATGTTATGTTTTAATCATAAGCTTCAGAAAAACTATATTTGGAATGGGAGTATCACATGCCATTCCAAGTGTTTGCTTTATCTAATTCACTTTGCAGAACCCATGTCCCAGAGCCATGCTTCCCAGATTTTCACATCCATTTGAGGATCCTGTTAAATGCAGATTCTGACTTAGTCAAACCAGGTCAATGTCTGCCTTTCTCATGAGCTCACAACTAACACTACTCCTGCTGGTCCTTTGAGCAACCAGATGCTAGACCAGGGATTCCCTAAGCCAGGTCCCAGACTTGAAGTGCTAGACACCTGACAACTCATTAGAAATGCAAATTCCAGGTCCCAGCTAACATGGCTGAATCAGAAACTCTGTGGGGTTCTTCTTGTTGCCTGCTGACCTTTGAGAACCAAAGCAATAAATCTTTTATTAATGACAAATAAACTCATTGATCCCCAAATGCTTGATTAAGTATGTCCCTGTTAGTTCCAGGTCACTAAATGATAGAGATGTGGTAACACCAAAGGTCTCCAGCTTCTATTACTGAAGGCCAATCGATGAACCATCTGCACCTCACACACTTCATCTGCAAAAGGAATAGAACAGAAGCAAAAGAGAACTTCCAGTAAACTAAAATGCTCTGCAACGGCCGTGGTTGGGATGATTGATGGAACACAGCAGGGTTGCACACTATCCAACTTCCTTTGGAATCTCAGTGCTATGTAGGAGGGAGACAGTCCTTCAAAAGCAATGCCTCCACGCACCTCCCAATGCAGGTCCTTTCTCCCCTCAATGGGGCTCCTGTTCATATTCTCTAGTCACTTGCTCTTAGGTTTGTTCTTTCTACTGAGTCTCCTGCCTACCAGCTAGTTCAGGTTTTATGTATCTGAACTTTATCTAAAAGGAAACATGATGCTATTTGCTCTGACAATCAGAAGAAAATCACATCCCTCTGTGCTTTCAAACATTTCATCACATGTGTTTTTCTTATTATTAAATGGTTATGTGCTTGGTATTGAAAATCTTTAAAAAGTGAAAATAAGAAAACATAAATAAAACATTTACATAACCAGAATTCTACTACCCGGCAATAATTTTCATATATGTTTTGATGTCTATTTTATAGTCTTCGCTCTGTGAACATACAATAGACCCATTGGCTTAAAGAATTCCAAAAAGGAGAGCCCTCTTTGCACATATATTTTTCTATACCAGTAAGTAGATATTCAAAGGCCATTTTCCCCAGCTTTACTGAGGTATAATTGGTATACAAAAACAGAATTAATTAGTATATACCAGTTAATGAGTGAACATTCTTGATACCATCTCCACAGTTAAGGTGAGAAGCATATCCGTCCCCTTCACAAGTTTTCTGGTGTCCTTTGGGTGTGTGTGTGTGTCTGTGAAGAGCATTTAACATGAGATTTACTCTCTTAACAAAATTTGCCAATATGGCAAATTACATATCTGAGAAGCAGTTAATTTCTAAAATATATAAAGCACTCCCATGACTTGGTAACAAAACAAACAAAAATAACAAAATAACCCAATTTAATTTTTTTTAAAGATTTTATTCATTATTTTTAGAGAGAAGGGCAGGGAGGGAGGAAGAAAGGGAGAGAAACATCAATGTATGGTTGCCTTTCACCTGCCTCCAGCTACAGACCTGGCTGGAGACCTGGCTTGCAATCTGGCTATGTGCCCTGACTGGGAATTGAACCAGCAACCTTTGGGTTCACAGGCCAGCATCTATACACTGAGCCTCCAATCAGGGCCTCAAAACAACCCAATTTAAAAATGGGCAAAATACTTGAATAGACATTTTTCCAATTTATAAGTGGTCAATGGGTTCACAGAATGGTGCTTACCATCACTAATCATCAAGGAGATGTAAATCAAAACCACAGTGATATAGCTCCTCTGTCAAATCAAAAATCTGTAACTTCCATGACTAAAGTCTTTCATAAATAAGGTTTTATTGAGCCAAAAGGTTGATCAGGTGGATGAAGTATAAACTGCTAGCAACATGACTAGGTAGAAAAAACAACTTGTCTCTCATCCCAGAATTTTACAAGTGTTTTTATGTGTCAGGGAGGGAGGAGAAGGAAAAAGAAGGTCATCTGAAAGAATTTACAGTAGCTATAGGCAAAGGGCTGGGGATGGATGAGGTGGGGCCAGTTCTCGGCCAGCAGGGTCCCCACAAAAAGTGTCTGCTCCTGTAGTTGAGCTGGGACAGCCACCCTAAAGGCCCTTATGTGAATAGGGGGGTTTCTGGGCTGAGATGGCCTGGCTAAAATAATTTGTTACTAATGGATGCAAAGGATTTCACTGTATTATCAATAATGATTTTTCTCCAACCTCTTTTTTGGAGAACTTTCAGTTCTCCTATTATAACAAACCTGTAATTAACATTCTTATAAATAAATCTTGACATGGTATTGCTGATAATCTTGAAGATTTCTAATACTAGCTTCACATATTCCACCATGAAAACTAAAGCCATTTGTAATGTTACTGTATCAGCCCTCCCAAGGGGTGAGAAATTGGATCTCAGTTGCTTCTCTAGGACTTGGAGCTAGACCGAGCATGTGAGGTGTAACACGGTTTCTGTTAGCAGCTAGTTTCTGTTTATTTTCAGGTAATATTGGAACCAAAACCAGCTCCTTACCCAAGCACAGAGTGGCGAAACAGAGCCTCAGCTCTGACTCAGATATTTTGTTTGGAAAGAATGAACAATGAGATATTAAGCATTGGGAAAGTTAACATTCCAATAAATCAGGTATTTGGTTTCAAGTGTTTCCAATGTTATTACTTGAATCAATTGAAATTTTGTTATGTTTGTGGTATGGAAAAAGCATTTACTTCAAATTTAGGAAAAAGTAAAGAGATGATTACGTAGGAACACAAAATATGCCTATGTGGCATAATAGAGATACTTGAGGATTGGCAAATGCAGGTGAAGACTTTTTTACTGAATCTCAATATCTGCTTAAAAACAGATCCTTAAAAAAATCCTGTTATCCAAGTCCCTTCCCTGGGAGTTTCTTCAGCAGGGAGAACTGACTCATTACAGGTGAGAAGTTTGCACCACACCTGAATAGACATCAGCAACTATCCTTTCTCCTGTCTATCCTTCTAAGAACACATTTGTCTTTCCCAGAAATCATTTCCTCCATAGCAAGTGGCCTTGTCCTCCCTTTCTCCTATTAGGAGGCTATATAAATTCTCATATCTCACTGCTCCTTGATGTTCCTTTCCTTCTGTGATGCCCCTCGGCATGTAAAATTAATCATTAATAAATGTGTATATCTTTTATCATGTTAATTTGTCTCTTATCAATTTAATTCACAGGCCTACAGTCATTAAAAAACTTATGAAGGTAGGTTTTCACCCCTAAAATTGTTTGGATGATGATGACGATGATGATGATGATGATGATTTCATGCTAAGAAATGTTGTAACCAGACTAACATATTCTCATCTGGAACTTGTGGGGAATGTAGCTTTGTAGTTATAGTACATTTGCTACCATAGAAGGAAAACTTTCCTTTTGAACACCACCTGCCTAAACATATGGCATTGGAGTGTCGTGTCTCCTCCAATGATGCTATTGAGAAACGACCAGGAATTTTGAAAGTGTGCAAGTGTTGATTTGATGCATTTACATGATTGACTTGGTAGCATTGGCTAAGACCTCCATCACATTATTACCTTTTTTTTTTTTTTTTGTCATGAGAACATCTAAGATCTACTTTCTTAGCCACTTTCAAGTACACACATACAAAGTACTATTAACTATGATCACAATGCTGTATATTAGATCCCCAGGACTATTTTACCTTCTGGTTGCGAGTTTGTACCCTTTGACCAACACCTCCCAAATTGTCAGAGGCATTGAATGTAGCTATGAGGCCGGGTCAAACCAGCCTGGTGCTCCCTCCGGCTCTGTCGTTGAATAGACTCCAAATTAGAGAGGACCAAGGACAGTCTCTTTGTTGTAGAATACAAGCTTCTTAAATATTCTGTTTTGCAACTGTAGTCAGTGACTGTCTTGAGAGCAAAAGTCATTCTTCAGAAATATTTCTTTGTATCCAATATTTTAAACTTAAATGGTGCTTATAGTAAATATTTTAATTACATTAAATTAGGCTTGGCTCTTAGTTTTTCAAAGGTGTGATTATAAGAAAAAAATATCAGCCCTGGCTGGTGTGGTTCAGTGGATTGGTGTCAGCCTGCGAATCCAAAGGTCACCGGTTCAACTGCCCGGTCAGGGCACATAACCAGGTTGTAAGCCAGGTCTCCAGCCAGGTCCATAGCTGGAGGCAGGTGAAAGGCAACAATACATTGATGTTTCTCCCCCTTTCTTCCTCCCTCCCTGCCCTTTTCTCCGAAAATAATTAATAAAATCTTTGAAACATTTTTAATTAAAAAATATCAGTATAACCATAACCTATTACTGTAAAATCAAGAGACATCCATATCTCATTAGAAATCATAAAATTTAATGAGTGGATGTGGCACTGTATACATAAAAATGCACAGGAGCCCTTCCTTACCTCTGATTAAGTGCAGGACAGTCACCAATTTATTTCACCTTTGAGAATGGAGAATTCTAATCTGCAATCTAGAGGTAGTAACTGTTTTGCTTTACACAATCCCACTCAGTATAATTCAGACATTCTCTAAGAGAACAGTGCACAAAACACTCTTTTATTTTTATGCTCATTCTGCAACTGTACAAAATTATCAATGCAGAGGATCCAAGATGGCTGCAGAGTAGCTGAAAGCTCCAACCACTTGCTCCCAGACCTGGACTAGTCTAACAGCTAAACCATAGAGCAGCCAACTTGAAAATCCAGTGGAGAATGAGTGAGAGTGGTGTGATAACATTAGCACGTACATGGATGAGGTTGCAGGGAGTGTGCATGAGTGGGCAAGAGCCTGCTTGTCTGCAGGGCACTTGGGAGCAAGTGGCTCTCATTCTCCTACTGGAGCCCAACCCGCCACTTCTGGCTGCACAGATACAGGGTAGCTGCAGACGGGCTCAGGAGCCTTCAGCCCTGGGAGTGGAGAGAGAAGGCCAGGGAAGTGCTGGCTGTAGAAACAGTGTGGGGAGCAGGCCTGTCTGAGGCTGAGGGAGGGAGTAGTGGGCGCTCCTGGACACCACTCTGTGTCACAGTATCACTGCAAGACTCTTTCCAGCGCCACTGGGAGAGATCCAGAGAGAAACTGTAACTGTTGGAGGCCCTGACATGCGCTGGCCAGCCCTGACAGAGAGAGAGGCTTTAGTGATACTTGAGGGGGGAGAGTTTGTGGAGAACAGGACTCCCAGGGCTTGGTGCTGCAGAGTGGGGGCCACATAGAAACTTTTAAAAGAGGAGCTGAGGCAATACTCCAGGCTCAGCAGGGACCTGGTCCTCGTGCGTGTGCATGAGTGTATAGCAGTTCCGCAAACAAAGAACTCCCAGGATAATCACGCTGAAGGGACTGTGGGACCTAACCCAGCACAGCTGGTGAACAGGGGATCTACAGTCCTGGCCTGGGACTCCAGCGGGAGAGCAGTATGCTGGGAGCTGGATGGCCAGGAGCCTAATGCCTGGGATTTGCTGCATCCAGGCAGGTCCTTTCACAGATGGGCAAGCCCAAACCCTCCCCATCTGCAGAATTACAAGGCTCTGCAGAGCAATGAGGCCAGGCTTAGGACCCTCTACTGGGTGCCTTTTCACAGCAGAAAGGGGGAAAAAAAGGTCTGAAAGGGCCCTTTACCAGACACTACAAGCGACACTGTACCTGGGGATCAGGGCAGAGAGGTTAGAGACAGGAACAAGTGTTCAGGGCCCTGTTCAGCCTCAGCACTTAGACAGAACTGCTGTCTGCACCAGGCAGGAGAAAGCTGCCCCTTTTACACAGATTGGCCCCTCAGAGGAAATGGACAGCTAATTCACGGGAAACCATGTCCAACATGGGACAGGCCAAGATGTGTGGTGAGGAGTCTGGGGAACACTCCCACCATCTTCCCTAAAGACTGAACAGTCCTCCCTGAGGGTGACACAGGGTTTCCTACCCTCTGATCGCACCAGAGGTCCCCTCTGGAGGCAGGTGGGAAAGGTACTGGCAGTCCTCTCAGGTCACACTAAATGACCCAAAAGCTGGCAGGGCAGAACAGTGGGGACCAGCCAAATCTGAAGCAGGCAGCCATAGGCTGTGGAGAGCTTGTAGACTCCAACAGGCCGCCTAGAGCCAGACTAGGACACCATCTGATATAACCAGGGGCAGTTCCAGAGAGAGAAAACAGTGGTAAATGCTGGATTCTACTGAGACAAATTTCATTGTAATCTTCTTCATAATTTGCGTTATTTCCTCTCCTGCATAGCATTTTAACATTCATTTTTCTTTCAAGTTTGTGTCTGTTATGTCATTACTTTTTATATTTTAGTTTATTTCAAATACCATGTTTTGCTGCTTCCTTTTCTTACTCTATCTTACCTCCTTCCTTCCTCTTTTTATTTATCTTTTAAATTTTTTTTTCTCCTGCTATGGCTTGCTTTCATTATTCACTTACTTTTCTCACCCCCCCCGCCCCAGCTTCTCAAAACCATTTTTTCTTGTCATTAGTCATCTCACATTATTTTCCCCATTCTTCTCTCTCTTTTTTTTTTTTTTTTTTTTTGTAATAAGGAATGATTTATTAATCTCTCCATTACAGAAAACAGGAAGCTCAATCACATATTCCATAGGAGTTGATTTGGGATTTTGCAGAAAGCATGATATTTTCCCCATTCTTAAAATACACTTATTCTCTTTACACCTTTATTTTTGTTCTTTTGTTAATGTGGTGGTGTTATTATATTTCTTCTATTTTATTTCTTGTTATTGTTGTTATACTACACTCAGTTCATTTTCCCCACTATGCTATCCCCTTCCCCACCCTCCTTATCCGTGCCTCCCCCCCCACAGTCAATCCCATATATTGTCCACGGGTCATCCATGCTAATTAGTTCCTTAACTAAACTGTTCCCCTCCTTTGCCTCCTTCTCTCCCCTCCCCCTGACCCTTCCCCTCTACACACTGAAAGTGTTCCTTGTATTCATGTCTCTGGTTCTGTTTTGTTCACTTGTTTGTTTGTTCATGAGTCTCCTGTATTAAGTGAGAACATGTGGTATTTGATTTTTGCTGCCTGGCTTACTTCACTAAGCATGATACTCTTCAATTCCATCCATGCTATCACAAATGATAGGAGTTCTTTCTTTCTGCTTCATAGAACTCCATTGTGTAAATGTACCAAAGTTTTTGATCCATTCATCCACTGAAGGGCACTTAGGTTGTTTCCAGCACTTGGCTATTATAAACAGTACTGCTATGGACATAGGGTTGCATAGGTTCTTCTGAATTGGTGTTTCAGGATTCTTTGGGTATAATCCTAGTAGTGGGATCACTGGGTCATAAGGCAATTCTATTTTTAGTTTTTTTTAAGGAAATTCCATACTCTCTTCCATAGTGGCTACACCAGCTGCATTCCCACCAGCAGTGCACCAGGGTTCCCTTTTCCCTATATCCTCATCAGCACTTGTTGTTTGCTCATTTGTCAATGATGGCCATTTTGACAGATGTGAGGTGGTATCTCGTTTTAGTTTTAATTTACATCTTTCTGATGACAAATGATGTCGAGCATTCTTTGATGTGGCTATGGGCCCTTTGTATGTCTTCCTTGGAGAAGTGTCTGTTCAGGTCCTTTGCCCATTTTTTAAATTGGGTAGTTTGTCTTCCTGGTATTGAGTCATTTTAGTTCTTTATATATATTGGAGATCAAACCCTTGTCTGAGGTGTCATTGGCAAATATGTTGCAGTCAGGGCTGGTTCTGAGTGCCATGCCTCCCATAGTAGCCAAGCTGTGTTTCCACACTGCTGGCATATTGGGGCCTTCCCTTCATGCATTGGTTCTTTGGGGAGCACTACAGTGTGCAGTTTGTGCAGGCAATGTCTAGCCCTTCCGTTCCAGCTCCTTGAGAAGGTTTTTGCCATCTGCAATGGGCACTGCTGGTTGCACCAGCAGCAAGTTCCCCTCTTGCACTGTTTCAAGCTGCAGTTTCTGTGGGAGCCTGCGCGATGGTGTGGTATGCAGGGTTGGGCCTCCCTTCTTGCTGGGGCTCTGAGCTGCCCTCTCTCCTCACTTCATTAATAAAAATCCTTGTCACTTAAGCAAAGCAATCAAAAAATTAACTGAGCCAAATGGTGTGCTTTCATTTTCTCCAAGCCAAGATGTTTTGATGGGGCTTGCTGCATCCAAAAAGTGTTTGGATTTTTTGTAGACAGGCTAAATCATAATCAGATAATAAACTGCACTTCAGCAAAGGTGCCAGGCAAACAGCAAGGATGTTTGTGAGTGTGTGCATATGTGTGTGTGTGTGTGTGTGTGTGTGTGTGTGTACCCATGAGCACACAGACAACAGGCAGCTGGGTCTATGTCAAGTTCATTTGCTCAAGAATCAAGTGTGGGCTGTGTGTCTGGAAGGAACCAAAGAGGTGACATACCTGACTGAGAGGTGGCCCGTATGATATCATCATTCGTATGTTACATAAATAAGAGGCTTAGATCTCATCAGAGCTAACAGATATCTAAGGGTCCAAGGTTTCAGCTGTAAGATGAGTTTTGATGATGTAATGTACAACATGGTGACTATAGTTTGCAAAACTTTATTGTACACTTAAAATCAGCTCAGAGTATATCTTACATCTTCTTGCACACACCAAAAAATGGTAACTATGTAAAAAGTGATACAAAGTCTGTCCCAAAAATATCGAGCCAATGTCAATATAATTAAAATAGTTTGCATGGCTGATATTTTCGAGACAGACCTCATATGGAATTAGCTTGATTGAAAAATATTTGTAATTGATCTGTGATATCAGTTTACAAAGTTTATGCCTGTTTTAAGGTTTGTGTGCTCAAAGCTTCAAAAGGCCAATATTCAAAATGTTAGCACTTGGAGTAAGGAGCTGGTGCCTTCTCTAACAATAAACCTTTTCTTACTGATATCCTGAATATTTTGAATATTTGTGAGTAAGCCCTAAAAACTAGGTTAAAACCATCTAATAGCCCTAAATGATACAATACACAACCATTCAATAAATTTTCTTCAGGATAAAAAAGTGTGCCTTGTGTGATGAAGAAGGTAAAATTTTAATTTATTAAATAAATTTAAATATTAAATAAATTTAATTTATTTTTAACTACAGGCATAATGTTGAAATGACTGTTCTGTTATAAATATTTTCTGTAAAAAAATAATAAAAGAAACAAATTCAAGTAATTTAAATTTAAATAGCTCCATGTGGCAAGCAGCTACCATGTTTGACATTCGCAGTTTTAAAGTTTAAATGATTAACTATAATTCCAAAATTTTAGCTTCAAATAATAATACCCTAGATACTCTTTATTTAAATGTTGTGCAATGCATTCATGTGGATATACATGCACAGGAAAAGGTATATCTATCTACAAGTAAGGCTCACATATACCTCAGAGAGAAATCCATCAGAACAGGGACCAGCCACCTCAATGAGATTTTTAGAAAAAAAGAAGCTCAAGGTGCCAATTTCCATAAAAATGAGGTAAAGGGGTTCCTGAAATTTAGAAATGTCAGTTGATATATTTTACTCTAAACCATTAGCTATTGACAGAACCAAAAAACAAGTGAAGCGAAATAACACTGGCTGGTGTCATTCACTTAGTTAGGGTGTCATCCTGCAAAGAAAAAGGTCTCAAGTTCAATTCTTGTTCAGGAAACATACCCACAGTTTGCAGGTTAGATCTCCAATTGGGGTGCCAATGGGAAGTTCTCAGTTGAGAGGTACTCATTCAGGCACATGTGAGAGGCAACTGATAGATGTTTCTCCCCCCTCTCTTTTCCTCCCTTTCCTTTCTCTAAAATTGATGAGCATGTCCTCAAGTGAGGATAAAAAATTAAAGCAAGAGAGTTCCGGCAAGATGGTGAAGGAGTAAGTGGAGCTATGCCAATCTCCTCCCAGGTCACAGCTGGAATTACTTTTTTGGAGAAAAGTCAGCTGGAATTACCAACAGAACACCAGCTGGAAAGAAGTCCTATAGCAACAGACAGAACAGAAAAGGCCGCTGCATCACAACATGACTGGTAGGAAACACAAGAGGGCTGGCTGGGCCCCCAATGGGGGCAGCAGCTGAAGGGACAGAGCTGGGAGCTCCACCTGAGAAGGGTGAGACCTGGTCCCTCACCTGGCTGTCCCAGCTACAGTAACATGGCAGAGAGTGGAGAAGTATCCAGCTGAGAAGAGTGGAAAGCTGTGGAATTTACTAGCCTAAGAGAGCACTGGAGACAGAGAACTACCAGGGTGACCACAATAAAAATACATTGGCACCCACCTACCGTGGGCTCCAGCGGAGGGAGGGCAGAGAGGACTGGAGACACGTGGGGAGAGTTTGTGGTGGTGACTTGGAGGAGAAAAATGGGGAACCGGCTGTAGGAATCTTGGTGCTGACTCATCACCCATACTGTGGGGGTGGGGGAGGGGGACTGCTGCACCCAGTGGCTTTCCGCTGAAGGTCCTCATAGCCCCACCCACTTGAAGCAGTCTGCCCCACCAAGTGGTGCCTGAGCCTGGTGCCTGATCACAATTCTTTGATTTATATCTAAATAAACCTCTCCTGCCCTGCCCTGCCCTGCCCTGTCTGAGCATAGACACAATACTTAGCACCTGAAGAGATGTTTCTCACCCAGTAGCACCTGGGCCTGGCGGCTGTTTGCAGACTCCCTGGTTTACAGCTGGGTTGGTCAGTCCTCCAGCCCGGCGGCATGTGAGCCTGGTAGCTGATCGTGGATTCATTGGTTCACAACTGAGTTGCATTGTCCCGTCCACTGGCCTCTGGGCCTGGCAACTGATCACAGATTCATTGGATTACAACTGTACCTTGCTGCCTAGCCCAGCAGCTCCTGAGCCCGGTGGCTGAACACAGATTCATTGGATTACAATTGGATTTTGCTGCCTAACCCAGTGGTGCCTGAGTCTGGTTACTGATCACAGATTCAGTGATTTACATCTGAATCTGACCCACCAGGCTGCACCTGAGCTGGTGGCTGATGCATTGGATTACAATTGAACATATCTGTCTAGCCAGTAGGGCCTGAGTTTGGTAACTGATTTATTGGTTTACAACTGAATCAGTTGGTCACCCCAAGCTGCGTCTGAGCCTGATGGTGGATCACAGATTGATAGAATTACAACTAAATGAATCCTTCCAGCCTAGCAGTTCCTTAGCCAGGCAGCTAACAACAGTTTGATTGGATTACAACAAAACCAAAAATGGAAAGAAAAAGAAACATTTGATCACCAAAAGGAAAGGAGGATCCCCAGAAAGATCACTAAATGAAACAGAGGCGAGCAAAGTATCAGATATGGAATTCAAAAGAATGATGATAGAGAAGCTCAACCAGCTAAGCCAGCTCAAAGAAAACTACAAACAACTCCAGGGGAACTATGAGGAACTCCAGGGAAGCTACAATGAACTTACTGAGAACTACACCAACATTAAAAAGGACATAGAAACTATGAGTAAGAGCCAGGAGGAAATGAAGGATACAATTTCTGAATTGAAGAATACAGTAGAAGGAATCAACAGCAGACTAGAGGAAGCAGAGGATCAGATAAGCTAGCTGGAGGACAATGTAGAAAAATATTCCAAGACAATGCAAGAGAATGAAAAAAAGGCTGAACAAGAATGAAGAGGTTTTCAGAGAGCGGCAGGACAACATGAAATGCAATAACATCCATATCATAGGGATACCAGAAGGAGAAGAGAAACATGGAATGGAAAACCTGTTCAAAAAAGTAATGAGGGAAAACATTACTCAAGTTCAGGAAGCACAGAGGGTCCCAATAAAGATGAATCCAAAGAGACCCACTCCAAGACACATTATAAGTAAAATGGCAAATTTCAAAGATAAGGAGAGAATCCGAAAAGCATCAAGAGAGAAACAGTAAATAACATATAAGGGGGCTCCAATAAGGTTAACAAATGATTATTCAACAGAAACAATACAAACAAGAAGGAAATGGCAAAAAATATTCTAAGTAATGGGGAACAAAGGTCTGCAACCAAGAATACTCTACCAAGCAAGGCTCTCATTCAAGATGGAAGGGAAAATAAGGAGTTTCCCAGACAAAAGAAGACTAAAAGAATACATCTCTACCAAATCAGCATTGCAAGAAATGCTAAAGGGTCTAATTTTTAAAAATGAAGAAACAGAAAGAGACAGACAGGAACACAGGTACAAAGGGAGAAAATGTCAATAAATAAGTATCAATCAATAATAACCTTAAATGTAAACAGATTAATTGTGCCAATCAAAAGACATAGGGTAGCTGAATGGATAAGAAAACATGACCCACATATATGCTGTCTTCAAGAGACCCACCTCAGAACAAAAGATCGACACAGATTGAGAGTGAAGGGATGGAAAAATATATATCAAGCAAATGGACATGTAAAAAAGGCTGGAGTAGCAATACTTATTTCAGACAAAATAGATTTTACAATGAAGGACATAAAAAGAGACAAAGATGGACATTACATAATACTTAAGGGAACAATCCCTCAAGAAGATATAACTCTGGTAAACATATATGCACCCAATATAGGAGCTCCCAAATATATAAGGAAAATCTTGGAGGACTTCAAAAAGGATATAGACAGCAACACACTCATAGTAGCGGATTTTAATACCCCATTATCAACAATAGACATATCTTCTAAAAAAAAAATCAAGAATATTGTGGCATAGAACAACACTCTAGAGGAAATAGACCTAACTGATATATACAGAACATTTTTCCCCCAAAGAAGCAAAATACACATTCTTTTCAAATGTACATGGAACATTCTCTGAGGTAGATCACATTGTAGGTCACAAGACAAGCCTTCACAAATACAGGAAAATTGAAATCATTCCAAGCATCTTCTCAGATCACAATGGCTTGAAACTAGAAACCAACTTCAAGGGAAAAAAACAAAAACACTCTAACTCATGGAGACTGAATAACAGGCTTTTAAGGAATGAATGGGTTAACAATGAGATCAAAGATGAAATCAAAAAGTTCCTGGAAACAAATAACAATGAACACACAACAGCCCAAAACCTATGAGACACAGTGAAGGCAGTCCTCAGAGGGAAATTCATAGCAATACAGGCCTACCTAAAAAGGTTAGAAGAAGCTTGTACAAATAACCTCACCATAAAGCTGCAAGAACTAGAAGAGCAACAACAAACAACTCCCAGAGCAAGTAGAAGGAAGGAAATCATCAAGATCAGAGCAGAACTAAATAACTTAGAGACTCAAACTACAATTTGAAGAATCAGTAAGTCCAAGAGCTGGTTCATTGAAAAAATAAACAAAACTGACAAGCCTTTAACCAGACTCATCAAGAAAAAGAGAGGACCCAAATAAACAGAATCAGAAATGACTGAGGAGAAATCACAACTGATACTACAGATACACAAAGGATTGTAAGAAATTACTACCAACAACTATATGACAATAAATATGACAACGTGAGTGAAATGGACACATTTCTGGAAATGTATAATCTACCAAAACTGAATCCAGAAGAAGTAGAAAGCCTGAATAGGCCAATAACAACTAGTGAAATTGAAGAAGTAATCCAAAATCTCCCAAGGCACAAGAGCCCTGGACCAGATGGCTACACAGGTGAATTCTACAAAACATTTAAAGAACTAACTCCTATCCTTCTCAATCTATTCCAAAAAATCCAACAAGAGAGAAAACTCCCAAACTCTTTCTATGAGGCCAATATTATTCTAATCCCAAAGCCAGGTCAAGACACAACTAAGAAAGAAAACTATAGGCCATATCTCTGATGAACATAGATGCTAAGACTCTCAACAAAATATTGGCTAACCAGATCCAGCAATACATTCAAAAGATCATAAACCATGATCAAGTGCATTTCATCCCAAAGATGCAACTATGGTACAACATTAACAAATCAATGAGTGTAATACACCACATAAAGAAAATGAAAGACAAAAGCCATAAGATCATATCAATAGATGCTGAAAAAGCATTTGATAAAGTACAGCAACCATTTATGATAAAAACAATCAGCGAAAAGAGAATAGAGGGAGCATACCTCAACATCATAAAGGCCATATATGAGAAACCTGAAGTCAACATCATACTCAACAGGCAAAAACTGAAAGCTTTCCCCTAAGATCAGGAACCAGAGAAGCCTGTCCACTTTCTCCACTTCTGTTCAACATCATTTTGGAAGTTCTAGCCATAGTTATTCAAGAAGAAAAAGGAATCAAAGGTATCCAAATTGGAAAGGAGGAAGTCAAATTGTCATTTGCAGATGATATGATAGCATATATACATAACCCGATAGACTTCACCAAAAACTTACTCAACCTAATAAGCAAATTTAGCAAAATAGCTGGATATAAAGTCAATATCCAGAAATCAAAAGCATATTTGTATACCAATAATGAAACATCAGAAATAGAAGCAAGAAAACAAATCCCATTCACCATAGCAACAAGAAAAATAAAGTACTTAGGAATAAACTTAACCAAGGCGGTAAGGGATCTGTACTCAGAAAACTACAGAACATTGAAGAAAGAAATTAAGGAAGATACAAATAAATGGAAGTATATACCATGGTCATGGATGGGAAGAATTAACATTAAAATGTCCACACTATCCAAAGCAACCTATAGAATCAATGCAATCCCAATTAAAATACCAATGACATACTTCACACAGATAGAAAAAAATACTTCAAAAATTTATATGGAGCCAAAAATGCCCACAAATAGCCTCAGCAATCTTGAGAAAGAAGAACAAGGTAGGAGGAATCACAATACCAGACATCAAACTATACTACAAAGCTACTGTCATCAAAACTATCTGGTACTGGCATAAGAATAGACATATAGATCAGTGGAACAGAATAGAGAGCCCAGAAATAAACCCAGGACTCTATGGTCAATTAATATTCAACAAAGGAGAAAGAAACATCAAGTGGAGTAAAAACAGTCTCTTCAACAAGTAGTGTTGGGAGAACTGGACAGCAACATGTAAAAAAATAAAACTAGACTACCAACTTACACCATACACCAGAATACACTCAAGATGGATAAAGGACTTAAACATAAGCCACCATATAGGTCCTGGAGAAAAATACAGGCAGTAAACTTTTTGATATCCTACATAGAAATATGTTTACTGATACTTTGCCAAGGACAAAGGAAATAAAAGAACAAATAAACAAATTGGACTATATCAAACTGAAAAGTTTCTGCTCAGCTAAAGAAAATAGCAGTAAAATTCAAAGGGAAAACGTATTTACCTCAGACAAGGGTTTGATATCCAAAATATATGAAGAACTTATGTGACTCAACAACAGGGAGACAGACCGCCCAAGTAAAAATGGGCAAAGGACCTGAACAGACAACTCACTGAGGAAGATATACAAAGGGCCCAGAGGCATATGAAAGAATGCTCAACATCACTAGCCATCAGAGAGATGCAAATTAAAGCCATAATAAGATAACTCTTCACACCTGTGAGAATGGCAATCATTAACAAATCAACAAACAAGTGCTGGCGAGGATATGGGGAAAAGGGAACCCTCATGCACTGTTGGTGGGAATGTAGGCTGGTGCAGCCACTATGAAAACAGTATGGAGTTTTCTTAAAAAACTAAAAATGGAACTGCTTTCTGATCCAGCAATTCCACTACTAGGACTATACCCAAAGAACCCTGAAACACCAATTCAGAAGAGCCTATGTACCCCTATGTTTGTAGCAGTGCTATTTACAATAGCCAAATGCTGGAAGCAGCCTAAGTGCCCATCAGTGGATGATTGGATCAAAAACCTTTGGTGCATTTACACAATGGAATACTACACAGCAGAAAGAAGGAACTTCTACCCTTGGCAACAACATGGATGGAAATGAAGAGTATTATGCTTAGTGAAATAAGCCAGTCAGTGAAAGACAAATACCATATGATCTCACCCATTATAGGACAATAATGAATAAAACAAATAAATAAGCAAAATAGAAACAGATACATGAATATAATGAAGAGACCTTCAGTGGACAGAGGGAAGGAGGGAGGAGGGAGTAGGAGGCAAAGGGGAGCAGTTTAGTCACAGAACTAGTATGGAAGAACCATGGACATGGACAACAAATGGGATTGACTGGTGGGGAGTGGGTATGTGGGGAAGGGGACAGAGGGGAGTAAAAAGAGGATGGATGTAATACAACAATGAAATTAAATTTTAAAAAATTGAAGCAAAATATTGACCAATATCAAGCACAACACAGGGAAAAGAAAGCTCCCATCTGGCTAGAATTTTTGCTACTCATCAGAGCCTATTCAAATGTTAAAAATCTTATAGTGACATTAATCCTCACTAAATGATTAAACATTTTAAATATTTTTGAAAATACCTCTGATATAGACAGCTTCTCTCAAAAGAGTGCCCTGGTAAAAGTTTAAAATTTGTTCTTGTGAGGTACAAATGAATGAGCCTGTACTATGATAAAAATAATGAACTTTACATTTCTATAATTCAAAGAGTTTGCTGAGTATGGTCAAAATCTTCAATGTACTTGTGATAGCTTACACATTCAATGACCCTTGGGTGCCCTGCAGGACACAATGGTTGTGTGGATATAAAGTGCTCCGGTCCTCCATGGGACCGTGGTTCTGGATGGTGCTCTGGACCTCAGCTGCAATGGAATGTAGGCCTCTCCCTAGCCACATTTCTACAGTGGTTGGGTGGAGGGGGCAAAGCCAGCTGAGAGCTCATGATGGGGCCTTTGGTCCTATTGTATCTGTTGATGTTGAGACTATTTTTCTTGAAATAAAAAACTATTCAGAAGTTACGATGGTAAGCTGAAAGGATAAACTCATGAGATGATCAGGACATTTTTAGGAATGAGCAAAATACAATAGAACAAAAAAAATCAAATATGTGTGCAACCAGAGAAGACCCCAAATAGCCAAACAAATACTACAGGAAGGAGGGGCAATTGGTGGGGTTTATTGAGGGGATGGGAATGTGTGAGGAGGCAGAGATATCACACTGCCTGTCTTCAAATTATACTACAAAGCTACAATAATCAAGACAGCATGACATTGACAGTAAAACAGATGCAACCCAATTGAGGGCCCAGAAATACACTTATATATGGGCAACTAATTTTCAATGAAGAAGCCAAAACATACAATGGAGAAAAAAATCCCTTCAATAAATGGTACTAGAAAAATTGGAAAGCCATTTAAAAAATTCACGTTGCAATTGCAATGCTTTATTTTATGGAAGTACTGCCATTATACTGCTGAAAGAAAACCTTGTGTTGATCATTTTTTATTTTGCCTTCATGAGGGTAAAATCATGATGGATTGACATGGACAATTCTGAGGGGAGAGAGAGAGACCAACTGCTTTTTGATCCCATATACAGAAATATATTAAAATAGATAAAAATTTAGATTGACTGAAAAAATAAAATACATTGAAGAAAACATAAAATGTATGCACTTTAGTCTCAGAGAGGCTTTATAAGCTTGACCGCAAAGGTAAAGGATGTAAAAGCATACATAAATTAAACAACAGGACTACATTAAAGTAAAAATCTTCTGCACAGTAAAAAAAAAAAAAAAAAAAATCAACAAAACCAAAAGGCAACCAACAAAATGGGAGAAATTATTTGCATACAACAGGGGATAATATCAAATATATATAAAGAGCTAATACAAGTCAACAAAAAACAACAAACAAGTAATCCAATTTAAAAATGGGCAGAACAAAAACTTTTTCCAAGATGTACAAATGGCCAATAGATATACTTAAAAATGCTCAATTTCACCAGCTTTAAGGAAAATGCAAATCAAAACCACAATGAGGTACCTACCACCTCACATCTTCTAGAATCACTATTATCAGTAAGGCAAGTAATAAGTGTTGGTGAGGGTGTGAAGAGAAAGGAACTCTCATTCACTGCTAGTGAAAGTATAAACTGGTACAGCCACTATGGGAAACAATATGAATGTTCCTCAGAAAATTAAGAATAGTTACCATATGACTCAACAATCTCTCTTCTGGGTATATACCCCCAAATTTTGAAACATTTATTTGTAAGGGTGTATGTACCCATGTTCATTGCAGTATTAGTCGGTTGCCAGGATATGAGAGCAGCCTCAGTGTCCTTTGATGAATTATTGGATAGAGATGTACATATATACAATGGAATACTACTCATCCATGAGAAAGAAAAAAATACTGCCATTTGTGACAATATGGATGGAGCTTGAGAGTATCATACTAAGTGACATAAGTCAGAAGGAGAAGGACAAGAATCTGTTATTTCACTCATGTGGGGTATAAAAACAGAAAGCAACAAACTCATAGATGCAGACAACAGTATGAACGTTAACAGAGGGAAAAAGGGGATTGGAGAAAGGATGAAGTGAGTAAAGCAGGCCAAATAGATGGTGATGAAAGAAGACTAGACTTCGGATGATAAGCATACAATGCAATATACAGATAATGTATTATAGAATAGTACACTTGAAATTTATGTAGTGTTATTAACTAATGTCACTCCAATAAAATTTAATTTAAAAAAAGAAATGAGCAAAATAAAATCATTCAAGTTATGCTTACAGAATATCTTATATATACAAACTAACATTAGGTTAAACTACATCATTTGGTGACATTTGTCTATTTTTATCAATTAAATTGTCATTTTATGTGTTTTAATATAAATAAACATTTAGACAATGGACAGATGCTGGAAGACAAACATTAGGGAGTCAGTCACTGGCCTCAGATAGGAAATGGAATCTGTCACCAATAATGTGATAAAAACCATGAAATGGGGCATTCAGCTTGAGAAGTCTTTTGACTGCCCTTGTAATGATGGAATTCTTATCATTGTATGGAAATAGAAATATATGAAAAGCCAATGGATGCTAAACAGAAAAGTCTATATGTGATTCTAATTGCCACATTAATATCAATTGTGATATGAGTCTTTGAGCAAGAAACCTTCACGAGAGAGAGGACAGCACGGAAAAACAGAGGGAATTTTCTGAGGCCACTGAAAGATAAAGAAAATGTCCCAGCTGAGAGTAAGACCAATATTCTTCCAGTGAACCAAGTGACAACAACCAGCCTCATGCAAACTCTCCTGTTCATCACAATGTTACAATACAGTGGATGACAAATCATCACAGAGCAGTCACACAACATGGAAGTCAGAGTAAACAGCCTGAACCTTGCAAAGTAATGATCAACGACACCTGTAACATACACTCTTGGAAAGATATGATGATCCTATGGGATAAAGAATTCAGAATAAATTTTGGAACTCTGATTGGAATGAGGCAAGCATCCAGGAATGAAAGTTCTCAAGGAAGAAGTAACTGGGATGTGAAGACAATGGTCTAGAGTGACACAGATGATGATAAGAGTGCTCCCAATGAGAGTCACCAAGTGCATGTGCAGAAGCAGAAAGCACCCTGGAGCTCTTGGGTGTCAGAAGTCCATGAGGAAAGGTTCTGTTACCCCCACATGGTTGTCCCCATCCTTTATATTAACTTAACTAATGTGGGAAAAAGAAATATTAAGACATTTCCATTTCATTATAAGCCTGTCCCTTTTTCATTACTAACTTTTTATTCATTTAAGGATTCATTCCTGGGGGTTGGCAAGATGGTGGAGGAGTAAGCAGAGCTACACCAGTCTCCTCCCAGGACCAATATGGAATTATAACTTAATTGGGAAGAAATCATCCAGAACAACCAACAGAACACCAGCTGAAGAGAAGCCTTATAACCATTACAGAACAGAAAAAGCTGGTTCATCACAACATGACTGGTAGAAATTGAAGAGACATGAGAGGGCTGGCTGGGCTCCCATAGGCAGCAGCTGAAGGGATGGAACTGGGGGTTCTATCTGAGAAAGGTGGGTTCTAAGTGCCCAGCTTGGCTTCCCAGCCTACAGCAACACAGCTGAGAGTAAAACAGCATCCAGCTGTGAAAAACAAAAAGCCATGGGGTTTGCTAGCCTGAGAGAGCTAGAGAGAGAGAATTACTAAAGTGACCACACATGAAAATACGTTGGCACTCACCCTGGGCTACATCAGAGGGATGACAGAGTGGACTGGAAATGTTAGGGGAGAGTTTGGAGTGGTGGCTTTGAGGAAAGAGATGAGGGAGCAGCCCACTGGGTCCCAGTGCTGACTCAACCCCCGCACTATAGGCAGACTACCTTATGCCAAGCAGCTTCCTCCTGAGGCGATGTCATAGCCCCACCCACTGGAATCAATCTGCCCCACCAGACAACGAAAGAGTGGATCTCTGCTTGGCCCCGACAGGCTGACTAGGCCCAAAATATGGAATGATCTGACATCACCAGACGTGGATCCAGGAAGTAAAGAAAGTATACCTCTACAGAACAGGTCATACCACAAAGACAGGAGCTCAAAAAAGCCCAATCTAAAAAGCAAAAACAACCTAGAAGAGTCACCTAAAATGGGGAGAAAAAGAAACTGTGGAAAACATTATGGAATTTCCTCAAAAATCTAAAAATGGAACTGCCTTTTGACCCAGTGATTCCACTGCTAGGATTATACCTGAAGAACATCAAAACTCCAATTCAGAAGAACCTATGTACCCCTATGTTCATATCAGTGCTATTCACAATAGCCAAGTGCTTGAAACACCCTAAGTGCTCATCAGTGGATGAATATATCAAAAAACTTTGGTAAATTTACGCAATGGAATACAACAAAGCAGAAAGAAAGAAGGAACTCCTACTGTTTGCAACAACATGGATGGAACTGGAGAGTATTATGCTTAGTGAAATAAGCCAGTTGGTGAAAGACAAATGCCATATGATCTCATCCAATACAGGAGACTAATGACCAAAACAAACAAAAAAGCAAAATAGAACCAGAGTGGAAACAAGGATCACCAGAATGGAAATAAGGATCAGACTTTCAGTGTGTAGAGGGGAGGTGAGAAAGAGACAAAGAAGGGAAACAGTTTAGGCAAGGAACTAGTATAAATGACCCATGGACATGGACAACATTTTGGAATGACTGTAGGAGAGAGTATAGGGAGGGTGGGGTAAGGGAAAGCAGTGGGGGAAAAATGGGATAAGTGTAATACAACAACAATGAAATAAGAAAATTTAAATAACTATTAAAAAGGAATTCATTCCTGTTGTGCTTATAAAACACGTACATACTTCATTTCTCTCAATGCCTGCTGGCCTGTTACACTCTCACTCACAATGTGTGCTGAAACAGTATGTATGTTCTGTGAGCAGATTAGAGGAAGAATACTAACAAGTATTTCATAATGAGACCAAGCACATTTACTTATTAAATCTGTAACTTTGTAAAATATATCCTGAACCATTAACTAAATTTTCTACATAAAATGGGTACAACAGTTATTTTAAGACGCAGCTTACATAAATGAGAAGGTGATCGCTAAATAGTTTTATCTATGGACACATTTTTAGTATTTAGTAACTAGATACAGAAAGTGAAATATTCATATTTATGATTAACTATAATACACAAAAATGAGAAATTATGATAAAAGAGATGATAAAGAAGAGAATATGAAGAGAAATCTTATTTCTAACCCCATGGGCTGTTTGTACACACTTGTATTTCTTCCAGACTGTATCACAAGTGTTTTTAAGATGAAAGTGCATCTTATTAAAAAGATTTAAATAAAAGTGGCTATAATGACTAGAAACAGACAATACCTATTTATGATAACAATCCTCAACAAATTGGGTGTAGAAGGAACGTATCTCAATATACTAAAAGCATATATGACAGCCCCACAGCTAACATCATGTCCAGCAATAAAAGGCTGAAAGAGTTTTCCTGTAAGAGCAGGAAGGACCTACTGCTCACTCTTATCCAATGTAGTACTGGGAAACATAGCTAGAGCAATCAGGCAAGATGAAGAAACTGAAGGCATCCAAGAATAAAAGGAAGGCATAAAGTTGTAGTTATTTGCAGATGATAAAATCATATGTTGAAAATCTTAAAGACTTAACAAAAACTGAAAACTAATCAACAAATGCAGTAAAGTTGCAGGATATTAAATCAACACAGAGATATCAGTTTTGTATCATACACCTACAATGAACTACCTGGAATACAATTTTTAAAAGTCAGTTCACAGTAGCATCAAAAAATTAAATAGGTAGGAATACATTTAATCAAGGAAGTAAAAGATCTATATGGTGAAAACTATAAGATTTTGATGAAACAAATTGAAGACAAAAATGGAAAGCTATCACATGTTTAAGAATTGGAAGAATTAATATTGTTAAAATGCCCTTACTACACAAAACTTCCTATATATCTCATTCAATTTCTATTGAAATTCCAATAAAATTTTCCACAGAAATAGAAAAACAATCCTAAAGCTTGTATTTGATCACAAAAGTCCCAAAGAGCCAAAGCAATCCTGTAGGGGAAGAACAAGAAGGAGTCATCATAGTTCATGTTTTCAAATTCCACTAAGAAGCGACCACTAAGTAGTCAGTCAACACAGTATAGTACTGACATGAAAAGACACATAGACAAATAAAATAGACTATAAAACCAAGAAATAAATCCTCATATTTAAAATCAGCTAAATTTGACAAGCAAGTCAAGAAGACTCAATGGAGAATGAATAGACTCTTCAATAAAGTGTTGGAAAATTAGGTTGCCACATTCTGAACAATGAAATTAGACTATTAAACCACTACCTTATAGCATTCACAGACATTAACTTAAAATGAATTAAAGACTTAATTACAAGACCAGAAGCCATAACACACTTAGAAGAAAATGTGGGGAAAAACTCCTTGACATTTTTGATATGACAGGGAAACACAACCAACAAGAACAAAAATCAGCAAGTAGCACTGTGTCAAGCTAAAATACTTCTGCCCAGCAAAAGAAACAATCAACAAAGTGAAAAGGCAACCTATAGGATAAGAGAAAATTTTTGCAAATTGTATATTGGGTAAACAGTTAATATCCAAAATATATTTTTTAAAACTCATTAAACTTGGAAACAGCCTAAGTGCCTATCAGTGGATGATAGGATCAAAAAACTTTGGTACATTTACACAATGGAATATTACACAGCAGAAAGAAAGAAGGAACTCCTACCCTTTGCAACAACATGGATGAAACTGGAGAGTATTATGCTTAGTGAAATAAACCAGTCAGTGAAGGATAAATACCATATGATCTCACCCATTACAGGACAATAATGAACAAAACTAACAACAAGCAAAACAGAACCAAATATATGAATAC
>PVIW01004606.1:0-127493 GCA_004026585.1 Noctilio leporinus | reverse complement strand
ACCCCTTTCCTCCTGCCCACTGCAGGCCTATTCCTTGTATTCATACACTTGGTTCTGTTTTGCTTGTTGTTAGTTTTGCTCATTATTGTCCCGTAATGGGTGAGAACATATGATACCTGTCCTTCACTGACTGGCTTATTTCACTAAGCATAATATTCTCCAGTTCCATCCATGTTGTTGCAAAGGGTACAAGTTCCTTCTTTCATTCTGCTATATAGAATTCCATTGTGTAAATGTACCAAAATTTTTTGATCCAATCATCCACTGATGGGCACTTAGGCTGTTTCCAGCACCTGGCTATTGTAAATAGTGCCGCTATGAACATAGGTGTGCATAGGTTCTTATGAATTGGTGTCTCAGGCTTCTTTGGGTATAGTCCAAGAAGTGGAATGGCTGGATCAAAAGGCAGTTCCATTTTTAGTTTTTTAAGGAAACCCCATACTGTTTTCCACAGTGTCTGCAGCAGCCTGCATTCCCACCAACAGTGTATGGGGTTCCCTTTGCCCCGCATCCTCGCCAACACTTGTTGTTTGTTGATTTGCTGATGATTGCCATTCTGACAGGTGTAAGGTGGTATCTTAATGCAGTTTTAATTTGCATCTGTTTCTGCTTCTTAAATTGGTCTGCTTTGATTTACTGTCTTAGCAGTGTGACCTTCTGTGGTGTAGAGGTGCAATTTTTTTTACTTCCTGGATCTGTGCTTGGTGTCCAACTTCAGCTTGTGTCCCAGTCTGGGCCTAGTCAGCCAGTTGGAGACTACCAAATACCAGAGAGCCGCTGTCATTGTCTCCTTTAGTTGTTAATCCAATCAGTCTGTGCTCAGTGGTCAGTTTTAGGCACCTCTGAGCGAGGTAAACCAATGCAGTTGTTAATCCAATCAACCTGTGATCTGAGGTCAGGTTTACGCACTGCTGGGTGGGGCAGATTAATTCCTGTGGGTGGGGCTGTGGCTTCCCCTCAGGCTCCCGCTCTTTGGAGAAGAGTGGTCCACTGGCTATATAGGGGATGGGTCAGCACTGGACTCATGGGCTCCTTACTCAACTCTCCCCCTAAAGCTACTGACCCAAACCATTTTAAAGTGTCTCTAGTCCACTGTGCCCTCCCTCTGCTGGAGCCCAAGGTGCCACTGTATTTTTGTGCGTGGTCCCTTTAAGAACTTGGTCTCTCTGTCAAGCCAGGTAAACCTGGCAGCTTTTTGCTTTGGGTGCTGTTTTACGCTCAGCTGTGTTGCTGTAGGCTGGGAAGCCCAGTTGAAGGTTTAGATCCCACCCTTCTCACGTGGAGCCCTGGCTGCTGAGATGTTTCTCAGTCCCTTCAGCTGCAGCCAGTGGGAGCCCCACCAGGCTCTTGCGTCCCTACACTTCCTACCCATTACATTGTGATGTAGTGGCTCTTCTGTTCTGTCCGTGGTAATAAGACTTCTCTCCAGTTGGTGTTCTGTTGGTTATTCTGGGTGATTTCTTCCCAATTAATTTTTAATTCCAGTTTGGTGTTGGGAGGAGATTGGTGTAGCTCCCCTTACTCCTCCACCATCTTGGTTCTATTGTTTATATTCTAAAACTTTTTTTTTTCCTAATAAAACGATAGTAATGGTATGGTATTGGTACAGGAATGGACAAAACCTGTAGAATAGCCCAGAAATAAATATATACATTAATGGATGTTTATTTTATTAGGGAGTAATAAAGTTACTTTTTGTAAAAGAGTATGGAAAGGACAGTCATTTCAATAAACAGGACTGGGAATATGAGTAAAAATGCAATGGGAGATACCCCCATCTCATACTATATTTTAAAAATTAGTTTCAGATAGATTACTGACTTAAATATGAACATTAAAGCCATAAAGTTTATTTTAAAATAAAGGTAGGAGGATATCATCGTGGCCTTGAAATATAGAGAGTTTTCTTAGGTCACAAAAAGCTCTTTATTAGCTCTCAATTTTTTTGTTGTAGCAGAAAACCTTCCACTTCTCAAGAAGCTATTAAGAGTAGAAAGGAACATAGTGGATGAGAGAAAATAATATGCTCAACTCACTAATAATCAGGGAATGCAAAGTGAAATGCTATGTACGTTCCCATTAGGGGAACTAATAATACCAAGTGCTGATGAAGGTGTCTAGCTAGCAGTGGAAGCTCATCAAGTGCTGCTGAGATGTAAATGGGGTGTTTTCTTTGGAAAACAGTACCTACTGAGTTGGAGGTATGCATTCCGTATGACCTAGCAATTCCACTTTTAGGAATATATCCAGAAATATGTGCACCAGGAGCCATTACAGGAATGTTCATTGCAGCATTATTTATAAATGATGATAAACTGGTACAAGTATCCATTAAGAGTAGAATAGATAAATCATAGTAATTTATATAATGGAAAAATACATAATTAAGAAAAGAAATGAAGATAATTTAAAGCAAATTGTGTCGATGAATGTTATAAATATATGAAAAGAAAAAGCCAACACTGAATTAAATTGTAGTTTTTAGAAGTGATTATTTGATGAAACAATAAACTTGGCTGTGATTACCATGAAAGTCAGGGAAGTGATTTGAGGGAGATGGAAGGAGAGATTTGTTAAAAGAAAAGTGCACAGAGGGGCTTCCTGGGTTGTTGGAAATGAATTTGTTTATTTAGGTGGTAGTTATATGATTGTTTGCCTATTATTTCTTTTTCTTTCTTTTCTTTTCTTTTTCTTTTTTTTTTTTTTTTTTTTTTTTTTTTTTTTTTTTTTTTTTTTTTTTTTTTTTTTTTTTTTGCAATTTTCTGCATTTGTGGAATTTTTTACCATTTAGAAAAAAATTTTAAATACATATATTTGGCATATATATTTATGTATGAATAATACGTAAGTATATGTGCAAAGGTTGGTGATAAAGATAGGTGTCCTTGGGCAGAAGGATGACAGGTGTGTGCTGGGCTCTGCTGTAGCAGAATGCCTTGCCATTCCTTCAATTTAAGGCTGTTTAATTCTCCCACTTGTATTTGTGATTACTGTCAAACCATGAGAGGGGAAACCTGTCCACTTTAATCTTGACACATTTTTAGTTTTCTGAATGCCTTAGATCTTATTCTTTAGGGAGAGATTTGTTTTTCATCTCATTTGGTAGTTTGGCCAAATGAAATTTTTATTATGACTACCAGTCAATTTCTATGCCCAAGAGTTATCTGTAACCTCATTTGCCTTGTTTTAAAATAGTGTTTTTCTTACTTGTTTCTCCTTCACCTCCTTCACTTCTCTTTTATAATTGTGCAGTAGGTTGAATGATATCTTTGAAAACTTACTTCTGGACTATCCTTGGTTTTCCTTATATGCAAAGGAAAGTGATTCCAACATTTCAATTAGGATTTTGTAAAACTCAGGGTTTCTTAGTATTTTTAAGGCTTTTTCATCATGGCTTTCAATTTGTCACCACACATTTCTAAGTCCTAGTATTCTGTAACCAAGGAAACGGCCTACTTTCAGCATGACACAGTGCAAATCAAATGTACCTTGTAAAAAATATTCCAGGTTGAATATTCTGTATCCTTTGAGATAATATTCTAAAGATCAGTGGTCCTTATGATTTGAGGGGGAAAAAAAAAGCCCTAAATTTTTACACATTAAAATTTCTGGAAAGAAAAAAGTCTTAAGTGTTTTTTTAAAAGTCTTTGTTTCTCCCAAATAACAACCTAAAATTACCATTGCTTTAGTTGTGTGCATATACAGCTTAGAAAAAACAATAACTAAAATAAAATCCAACTGAAAAATAAAACAAGTTTTCAAATCTGTGTGACAAATGTATTTCTAAGGTCAGTTGTCAGCATTTACCTTAAGTGGTATTAGGTATACCCAAAGAGTATAAGTAGGCCAGTTTAGGTTAAAATACAAAGATGAATGAGTTATATGTAACATCTAACCTAATGGAAGAGACATACAGATATGGATATAAAATCTTCAATGATGTAAGTTGTGTAAATGCAAAACTATTTTAAGTTATTAGGATAGTACAAACAAAACTGCTTTGAGATAGATTTGCTATGAAGATAATTTTTCAAAATATAATAGGACTGAAAATTTCTTACTGGTTGGTTACCTACCAGAAAGCTTGAAAATTGCTTTTCTCTTTTACCTTTTATTGTGGAAATTTTAAAGCCTTTGCAGGTATACAGGTAATATAGTATAATGAACCACCATATATCTATCACCCAAGAAAACTGTCAAATTAATGAAAACCTGAAACTTTTTTAAAAAAAAAAACATGACTTAACACTTAGAAAATTTTAGCTCTATTAATGGCTCTAGAAAGATAACATTTATACAAATATGAATCCAAATATACTCATGATACAATTTAAAATTTACTATTAGCTTTTTACTTTTAAATAACATTGTATTTAGTATATATTTAGTATGGACTGCTACTGCAATCTCCCTTAGTAGATATATATTTTTTTTATTTCCAAAGAGAGAGGAAGGCAGAGAGGCAGAGAGGGAGAGAAACATCAATGTGTGGTTGCTCTTCACCTGCCTCCAGCCAAGGAACTGGCTGGGGAATCAAACCAGCAACATTTGGGTTTGCAGGCCGACACCTTATCCACTGTACTACCAGCCAGGGCAGTAGATATATTTTAACTTTATTTTGTAGGTATGTGTTTTTTATTTTAAACAGTAAGATATCTTTCAGTATTGACTTTAACATGAGCATAGTAACTGGAATAACAGTGGGATGGTAGTACTCACCTTCAGACCTAAGAATCAGTTTGTTTGGAGCTGCCAGACATTGTGAAATGTAACATAATTTGAAATAGAAAAATGAGATAAAGCTTTTCTGTATGTTGTCTGTACTGTCAGTTCCTTTTGAAACTCAAATCTTCAAGGGAGTGTTATCTAAATTATGTGTTTTCTTGGTTTTTTTCTTTATAGTGGGGTTGCTTATACCAGATCTCCTATTTCATCTCAAGTTTTGGTTATTTTGTTCACGTTATTCTTTAGATGCAATTAAACTACAGCTGGTTGAAGCAGGCTTGGTAGAATGTCTACTAGAGATTGTTCAACAAAAAGTGGATAGTGACAAAGAGGATGATATTGCTGAGCTCAAAACTGCTTCAGATCTAATGGTTTTATTACTTCTTGGAGGTGAGTTGTAATTTATACCAAAGAACATGGTTGTCAGATTCATAAAAAGTTTAGTCTCTTTTGCAAACACTCTATTAGGCGTTTTCTCATTTTCCTATCTTATTTAATCCTGTTGATGTGACAGTTTTGAAATCTTAAACATAGGGAGAGGACAAGAGATAATAAACCTGGAAAAAGAGGAATCTTCGCTGTCATATAGAAGAGACAGCTATGGTACCAAAGGATTAAAAGCCAGATGGTTGCTTCCAAAGTTTCTTGTCTAGTCTCTACTATAAGTTTATTATAAGAAGAGTCATCACTTTCCCCTTTCTTCCTTATAAATTATATAGTTTTCCCAGTTGGATATTAACTTTGAAATACGGATTTGTTACTCACAATTACGTTTCTCATCTGTTTGTTTTATTCACCTCCAGATGAATCCATGCAAAAATTATTTGAAGGGGGAAAAGGTAATGTGTTTCAAAGGGTGCTGTCCTGGATTCCATCAAATAACCACCAGCTACAGCTCGCTGGAGCGCTGGCAATTGCAAATTTTGCCAGAAATGGTAAGCATATTATATTTTTTTTAAACTCAGATGCTCTATATTTTTCTTTGATGTTACATGTAGTAAAACTGAACAGTCCAGAATTATACGTAGTACGTATGCGTACGGCTACTGTAATTCTTCAGAGATCTGATATGTTTATAGTGACTTTTCTTACAAATTTTGTGCAATTCAGCTAAGTTCTGATAGTTTAAAGATCATAAACAATGGCTATGAAGTCCTTGGAGTACTCTGCACTTTAGAGAGCAATACACTTGAGTCCTGTTCTAATAAGCATCTGATCTGAGAAGATATTCTCTCTCGCTTGGTGATTTTATTTTGGATTTAATAATCTAAGTTCTCATTGTAGAGTTATCATGCCTTAATTTGTACTTTCATATAAACAGAACTTAAGTGTGGCTAATTCTCTGATTAAAGATAGAATATTGAATGTAGCTTAATATTTCAAAAGCACCAGACTACTGTATTTATTTCTGAAGTGTGGCACTCCTACTGTTGGTCTAGAAACACATGCTGTGTCTAGGAAAAATGGGCTGCTTTTGTGTTTAGTATCAACTGTTGTACTATAATAGGTGACATTCCATTTTTACTCCCTTCGTTTGGGAGACCATCACTAACTCCTTAATGATAGAATTAAGACTGGCAAAATATTGATAATTGTTGAAGCTAAATGTGGAGTAAATATTGGTTCATTTTAAGGGTCCCTCTGTTTTATAAATTCTGTCATTGAAAAATAATTTAAGTGTCAGCTATGATAACAAAATGTAACACTGTCTCTGTAACATTGGCAGAACTAAGGCGTATTTACTATTGGTGGATATTTTAATCATATGGATTCCACGTATTCATCTCCTTATATATTATCAGTTTAAGCTAGAGAGTTTTCTTATTTTTAATATTTTACGTATATTAAGAAGCTTATAATCAAACTTACTACTCAGAAAAAAATATAAATCTGATAGGAGAGTTAGAATTCATTCTATTTTCCTATGGTTCCATTTTCACTACTGTAGATAATAAGCATCATTATTACAAAATATTTGTTGATGATTGTGCATAGGATGAAAAAGTCCTTTCTTTGTTCAGATGGAAATTGTATCCATATGGTAGACAATGGAATTGTAGAAAAACTCACCGATTTGCTGGACAGACATGTAGAAGATGGAAATGTAACAGTACAGCATGCAGCACTCAGCGCCCTCAGAAACCTGGCCATTCCAGGTAAGGCTGAAAATGGAAGGCAACTATGTAAGAAATAAAATGTACTGTTTTGGTAATATATTTACTTCATGTGATTTGTAGACCTGCCCTGACCATGAGGAAAAAAATGGTTTTCAAATTGTAAACATTTTTTACTGGTAACTGGAGATAATTTGTTAAATTAGCTTTCTGAGACTATACAAGCATGTTTTTTTTCCGTTGTTCAGATCATTCAAATAGTTCTCTTCTCTGAACTCTTTAAGATTTTTATCATATTTCATAGTTAAGCTTTTTAAAGTATCTTCAGCTTAGGTAAG
This sequence comes from Noctilio leporinus, assembly GCA_004026585.1. Taxonomy (NCBI): domain Eukaryota; kingdom Metazoa; phylum Chordata; class Mammalia; order Chiroptera; family Noctilionidae; genus Noctilio; species Noctilio leporinus. The sequence goes on along the minus strand of PVIW01004606.1, from coordinate 120,316 downwards.
ATAATGGCATTTTTAACAGAGTCCCATAAACAGTGACTTTTAAAGTTGTTTCTTTTTCCTGCAAGTAGACATATTTTTTTTTTTTAAAGAGCTGAGAAGAGGTGGGTATAAGGGAACTAAATGGTAATGGAAAAAAAAATACAATAAAGATTAAAATACACTTTAAAGCCCTAATGTATCCTCTTGAATTAAAAGCTTTTGAGCCATGATATTACAGTATCATGGGAAATAATACAGGAGATGATTTAAACAATTCTTTTATTCTGCTTTCTAAAAATAAGTTTCTGATTAGGTAAGATAACTATATGAAGATATAATCTATGAAATTAGTTTGGTTCATATAGCAGATGATGTTTATTAACGTATTAACATAGTGGGGTCAAGAACAGGTAAAAAAAACTAAATCAAGAAATTGCGTTTTTTGTAAACAAAAAGGCAACATTGTCTGATTTCTATTTAAGTATTTTGAGGTTAGGTTTGATTTTTGTATGTTACACTCCTGTAGACAAACAGGATACAGTATTGTTTTAAAATAGAAAAATATAAATATGGGACCTCAAAGATAGTAAGACCCTCAATAAATGTATATTGAATTGACTAATTATCATCAAGAATTCTAACAGCATTTTAACTGTAGTGTGTGTGTGTGTCTCTCTCTCTTTCGCTCCCTCTCTCTCCAGTTGTAAATAAAGCAAAGATGTTATCGGCTGGGGTCACAGAAGCAGTATTGAAATTCCTTAAATCCGAAATGCCCCCTGTTCAGTTCAAGCTTCTGGGTACATTAAGGATGTTAATAGATGCACAAGGTAAAAGAAATGCTTTCACAAGGTGCATTTTTGGTATCATAGTCTCGATGTGCCTCTAGTTGAAAAAGAACTGTTTTTAGCCTTTCAGAATTATGTAATCATAAAGATAAGTAGCAAATAGAGTAAATAAGAGACTGGTTTTAGAATTTATTAATTCCCATGCATGTTATAATTGACTTTAAATTAAAATTATGTTGCACCTTTATTAGTATGTATAATCCTAACCTTAATAGTTCCTAAGGGTTTTTGTTTTAGCATTCCATTCTCATGTTTACTGCATCTTCAAAATCATCATGTTTCAATATAGTGACAGTCAGATTTTTAAAAATTTGTTTTGCCAGCAAGGAGATCATTTTTCTGTGTATAGAAACAGCATGAAAGCCACTTCATGGAATGAATTACGTTCCTTTACTTCAAAATTCTAAAACCTTTCTCTATATTGATTTTTTAGAGCCCTACTAAAACCCATTTTTACAGTTCAACAGAGTACTTACTAATAGACTACCAGGCTGACCTGAAAAGAATATGAAGTTGCTTATTTTTATATTTTGTATGTAAGTCTACAGCTTTCATAGGAAAGGCCAGATATTTCATCAGCTATGAAGTACTTTGTTTGCAGTTCTTGCTTTAATAAAATGTGTTTTTTTTTTAAGCATGTAATATTCTTTTACCCTCTTACATCTTTACCACTATTTCAGTTAATTGCCTATCAGTGATTCATTCCTTGGTGGATTACCTTCTTTCCTATAGCAGAAGCTGCTGAACAATTGGGAAAGAATGTTAAATTAGTGGAGCGTTTGGTGGAATGGTGTGAAGCCAAAGATCATGCTGGTGTAATGGGGGAGTCAAACAGACTGCTCTCTGCCCTCATCCGACATAGTAAATCAAAAGTAAGTTCTAACTTTCTTTCTGCTGCATAGTATTCCATTATGTAAATATACCACCGCTTTTTGATCCATTCATTCACTGATGGGCACTTAGGCTGTTTCCAACACTTGGCTATTGTAAATAGTGCTTTTAGGAGCATAGGGGTGCATAGGTTCTTCTGAATTGGTGGTTCAGGATGCTTTGGGTATAATCTTAGCAATGGAATCATGGAATCAAAAGGCAGTTCCATTTTTAGTTTGAGGAAATTCCATACTGTTCTCTGTAGTGGCTGCACAGCCTGCATTCCCACCAAGAGTGGACTAGAGTTCCCTTTTCTCCACATCCTCACCAGCACATGTTGTTTATTGATTTGTTAATAATGGCCTTTCTGACCAGTATGAGGTGGTATCTCATTGTAGTTTTAATTTGCATCTCCACCTTTTGCAATAGTGTGGATGGAACTGGAGAATATTCTGCTTAGTGAAGTTAGCTAGGCGGTAAAAGACAAATACCATGTTATCTCACCTAATACAGGAAACTAATGAATAAAACAAACAAACGAGCAAAATAGAACCAGAGACATGGAAACAAAGAACAGACCAATAATGATCAGAGGGGAGAATGAAGGGGGAGAAAGAGGGAAAGAAAGGGAAGAGTTTAGTCAGTCAATGATCTGGTTTTGGACTATGAACAAGGTGTTGTGGGGACTAACTATGGGAGAGAGGATGAGGTGAATGCAGCAGGGGAGAGCATTGGGTAAAAATGGGACAACTGTAATACCACAAGAATAAACTAATAAAGTTTCAGATGAAACCATTCACTAAAAAACATGAGTTGGCTTTTTAATATTTATATATAAATTAATCAAAAATTTGAAAAAAAATTGAAGATTAAGTTTTTTTAGTTCATGCTATCCCATAATAATTAAGAGTTAGGGCTTTGAAATCAAACAAAAATGAATTCAGATTTTATCTCCTTAATTACTTGGTCCATTGTCTTCACAACTAAGTATCTTAATGTATAAAAGCTGGGATAATACATCTGTGAAAGTGCTGTAAGGATGATTCAGTGAGATTGTGTATACAGAGTATTTAGTTGGTACCTGGGGCACAGTAAGCATTTAGTCAATGGAGGTTGCTGCTCTTGCTGTTATTATTTTTACCACCACTAGCATCACCATTACTGGCATCTGTCTCTAATATCTGTGTGCTAGGCACTAAACAAGCTATCCACTGATACTTAGAAACTAAATGACACCTGGATAGTATTTGATGCTCCAAATTCACAAAGTTGGACAAAAACCATTCTCAATGGCAGTGCCCAGCTTATTATGTCTTTGGCACATGGTTGATAACCTATAAATATTTGTTGAGTGAATGAATAAATGAACAAATAAATATTTTAAGGAACACAAGAATGAAAACCAGGCCAGCAGTTCAGCAACTGATTTAGTGTCTAGATTATATGCCTTTTATTTTTTATAACCTTTTTTCTAACATGAGGCTTTTGACCATTTCACTGTGTACACCTGCTGAGAGACCAACTGTGTTGGGTGCCACGGAAGGGTGATGTTTTAGAGGTGAACTGGGAATCTCTCACCTCTAAGGTGAGGGAAGGCTCACTGATGAGTTCAGTACATAAACTTCTGCATAGACTACAAATGTTAATAAGGACTTGCATTTGAATAAATCTTGGCTTCTTAACCACTTGATCACTGACTTGGGCAAATTTTGTAACAATCAGAGTTTCAGTTTCCTCATCTGAACTAAAGATAATACCTAGCTAATGAGATCTTCTGGGAGGACAAAAATGAGTTAATATCACTAACCTACCCAGTATAATGTATGTATAGTTCTTGCTCTATAGAGGGTAACTTTCAGTATTAATTCTCTTTTGTCATGTGACACAAATGCAATGCTTCATTTATCTTTTATCCCCCATTCTATTAGGTAGAGCAACTTGAAAAGAGTAGCTTTTTAATAAATATTTATTGAAGTGGGAGGAGAGAGAGCAGGCATTGTGAAAGGAAATACTTAGATATCTGTTGCAGAAAAGTGAGTCGGAGAAGGAACTATGCTTGGTCTTAAGAGGCTGTCTGTTTCTAATATACAAATTTCCTTCCTTCATTTGCCACCTTCTGCCACAGAGGACTTTTCAGGATAAATCACATCATAGAGGATGAAGTGACAGTCCGGGAACCTTTCCAGTTTGACTGTATATGTACCTGTGAATCTCTGCACTCTTCCTTACTCAATAAGTTCCTTTGTGACTTTATAAAAATCTTTACTAATTTTAAGATTTCTGTATCAGTTTCAAATAAGCTACCATCAAGTAAGTAGTATATTGGGACAGTGCTTTTATTTAGAAAAGGCTTTAAAAGATAATTTCTCACTTTCTAAAAAAGGTTGATAGGGAAAGACTTGTTAGTGCAGTAACAGCTACCATAAAAAATCAGTATTTGGTCTCCCTTGATTTAATTAAATCTCTTTTTTTTTTTTGTATGTGTTTTTTGAAGATTATAATTTACACTTACAGAGAGGGAAAGGTAGAAGGGGCAGGGTGTGAAGGGGAGAGAAACATTGATCAGCTGCCCAACCAGGGATCAGATCTGGATCTGAAAACCAGGCACATGTCCTGACCAGGAATCAAACTGGTGACATTTCTTTGTGGAAAGATGCCCAACCCACTGAGCTACACAGCTGAGGGCTGGACTTCCTTGATTTAGAATGTTCAATTACTAAACAAATTTGGTCTCTAAACAAACATACCATCTATAAACAGTTTTTCCTAAAAATTTACATAGATGGAAACATAATGGAAACCCTTATTAAATACTTTAGTATATTCAAAAAATATTTCTAATTAGTTTTGTACCATTGAAACATTGAGACAGGCTGCTTAAAATAACAAGCTTACTTCAAGTTACTAAAAATAGTGAAAAGTATAATTATTTTAAAAAAATTTTTATTCTTATATTACAGTGGCACCAATTTTCCTGTTGCTCTCCCCTACACCCCACCCCCCAGTCAATCCCCACCGTGTTGTCCATGTTCATAGGTCCTTTATTACTAGCTCCTTGACCTGAAGACCCTTTCCCTTCTTTCTCCCCTTTGATCTCTCTGGTCTCTGTAAAAATATTCTATAATTGAGACTTCCCAATAAATTATATTTCATCTAAGACTTTTTAGGCAAGAAAACCCTGAAACAAAAAATGGCTACTAGGAATAAATGTGACCATTCTTTCACCTAACCATTTTATATATTTCTATATGGGCTTTTCATGTAATAACTATAATTATCACAGAAACCTATGGAGTATACACCTACATTATCTTAACATTATAGGTAAAATCACTGAAGTTCTGAGAAGTAATTTGCTCAAAGTCAGTGATGGTGGTTGTTGGATTTATTCAGTCCCTTTGTATATAATCCAGTTTTATCAGTTCCAACAAAGGATAAAAGCTACCAAAAAAAAAAAAAAAAAAGAATGCTTTATTTGGAGAGCAATACCTGGTGCTGTAATAAAATTTTGAAGAAAAAAAATACTTTTGTTATATGAGTTTTATTCTTTTTTATTGATCCTGTAGTGAGGCAACATTTGGGTCAGTGGCACTTGTATTTCTTTGACTTTGGTGGCTTCTGGGATTCTCTGTTTCTTCATATGAACTGCCATGGTCTTTTTCACATATGTAATTTAAAGTTGTCATATTTTGACAAATTTATTTGAAGCTAAAAGCCTTTTCTTCTGTGAAGAAAAAAAAATTAAACGTAATGATTCATACAGGACACTGTCAGAAAAACACTCAACAATAAACTGACTGATTATAATGCAATTTCTTTGTGTTTAAAATTAAAGTTCATAATTCTGAGATATTTATTTATTGTAGGATGTAATTAAAACCATTGTACAGAGTGGTGGCATCAAGCACCTTGTTACCATGGCAACTAGTGAACATGTAATAATGCAGAATGAAGCCCTTGTTGCTTTGGCACTAATAGCAGCTTTAGAATTGGGTAAGTACCATAGTGACAAAGTTATTTTCTCCTGTTTTTATCTTGGATGAAAGGAAGCAAAAGTCAGAATCTTGACTAGAGTCATTTGCCAACGTGTGTCTGTACCTGTATCTGAGTACGTGGAAAACCATAGTCTACAGATTGTTACCACTGCTGTCCCTTCTGGTTGTGCTTTTTGGTAACATTTTTAAGGCAGTACTTTGAGATAGCTTGACTCTTAAATGTTATCTCAAGTTATAAGCACTTCAGGAATACAGAAAACATTTTCAGCAAGCCCCAGAGAAATGAAACCATTTTTAGAATGCAACTGTGGGTTTAGATTTGCCACTTTCCCAGTGACTCAGACCTTCTCTTCCATCTCTGCTACTAAATTCTCTTCTTGCTAACCTATCACCAATGTTCCTATTGCTTCATAGCATGTCCTTTGTTTTAAATTTTCACCTTCTGTGTGTTTTACTTTCAGAATTCTGTGAACAGAGTTTAAATTCATTTAGTGTCTGTCTTGCAGCATACAGCCTCCCTATTGGTCAGATTCTCATGAAAAGTTAGCTCATAGACATCTAATTTATGGGTAGCAACCCTTGTCTTAGGAACCAATCTCTGATGTAGTTACTGGGGACAATCAGTGTCACATGGCCTGCAGTGAAGACCTGAGCTGCCCTACACGAGGACTATACCTAGTGTCCTGTCCAATCCTAAGTATTTTGTGTAAATACTGTGAACTGATTACCTCTTAATTTTCACTGATGATTTATGTCCATAGTTGGTGGGGAAAGTGGACCCACCAACACCTATCCCAGGAAGGAGAAAACAAAAGATAAACATGGTGTATCTTCTTTCAGTGTTAGAGTTACTCATACTTGGGGTATGAGAAATTTGGATTTTTGGTGAATTTTAAAATAATATATAATTTTTTAAGAATCATAGGTATAAATAGGATATAAAATATTTAGAATTTTAAAGATAGAAGACTTCAAGACCATGTACGCTTACTGTCAGTGACTTTGCTTTATAACTAGAGAGGCTGTGGAGGTCAGTTTGAGTTCTGACCTGGCCTGAGATTTCCCACACAGTTGGGTAGGTTATGAGTTGGTCTAGACGTCCAGACACCTTTAAAGGTGCAAGCTGTGATGGAGGGTTGGCAGTTGGTGTGGACGTCAACTGCCTAACTGGGTTCATAGCCTAATTATAAATGACATAAAACAATGGAGCATTTTCAGAATATCCTTGGCCACCTGGCCTGGGGTGAATCTGGTTTTGTGCCAGTATCTTCCAAACAGTCTCTAATTTAATCAGCTTCCTAATTGCTGAACATTTGCCTGGACCTGGTCACCTCTCTATAGAACTATATAAAATGACAATACATACCTTTTTTAAAAATTGTTATCTAGCACCTTCTAGGCACCTTGAAGCTTAAGATAGAAAAATAAGCCAAGAAAAAAAAGAAAGAAAGAAAAAGAAAAATAAACCTATATTCACTTTGTAGTACAGCATACACTTTGAAACCATATCTTCCAGTCTTATTCCCTTATAGGCTATTTGATATTAAGGAGTTATCATTAGAAATTTTTTTAGCATGACTAGCATTAAAGCAACATTTTTAAGCGTTATCTTTTTAGAGATAATTGTAGATTGACATGCAGTTTTAAAAAATACAAGAGAAAGCCGTGACTTTCTGGGTCAGTGGATAGGCACCGCGGCCTTCAAACCCTCTCTCCCTCCCTGCCCTTCTCTCTGAAAATGAGAATAAACTCTTTATAAATTAATAAATAAGAGATCCCTTGTATAATTTGCCTAGTTTCTTGCAATAACATTTTGCAAAACCATGAATTTCAGCAATTGGTATAATTTGCCTACCTTGTTTAATTAAATGTCTTCAGTGTTACTTGTGTGTATGTTAGGTTTTATATACTTTTTTTTTTTAACCTGTGTAGGTTTGTGTATTTACCACCTCTCAAGATACTGAATACTTCTAATACCACAGGGACCCCTTCATTTATAACTACACTCACCTACCTTCTACCCCCACCAAGCTGCCCTTCATTTCTAAATGTCTTTATTGTTTTAATGTTATGTAAATAGAATCATATAGTATATGGCCTTTTGGAATTGGCTTTTTCTTAGCTGAGCCTAATTTCTTAAAACATATTTGTCTTGTATCTCAGTAGTTTTTTTATTGCTAAATAGTATTCCATGGTATGTAAATGCCATAATTTGTTTAACCTGTTGAAGGGCATCTGGGCTGATTATAGTTTGAGGCTTTTAAAAGTAAAGTTGCTGTGTACATTCACAGAGGTTTTTTGGTTTTTGTTTTTTAAGATTTTACTTTTATTTTTAGAGAGAAGGGAAGGAGGGAGGCAGAAGGGGAGAGAAACATCAATGTATGGTTGCATTTCACCTGCCTTCAGCTGCAGACTTAGCTGGAGACCTGGTATGCAACCTGGGTATGTTCCCTGACTAGGAATTGAACCAGCAACTTTTGGATTCATAGGCCATCTCCTATCCCCTGAGCTACCAGCCAGGGCCATATATAGGTTTTTATGTGAACATAAATTATTCATGTCTCTGGATAAATGTTGAAGAATGCAGGTGCAGAGTTATATAGTTACTGCATGTTTAATTTTTAAAGAAACTGTCAAAACATCATTCAGAGTGGCTACAGCACTTTATACTCCCACTTCCACTGTATAAACAATTAGTTTTTCCTGCATCCTCACCAACATTCAGTGTTGTTGCTTTTTTTATGTTACCCATTCTGATAGCTCTGAGAGCTATCTCATTGTGGTCTTACTTAAACTTTTTTTTTTCTCTCCACAATTTTTAAAAATTGTAATGCTATTTAACATCTTTCCATGGGCTTTTAATATATTTTTTCCATGTTATGTATTCTTCAGTAAAATGCCTAGTTGTCTTATGCTCATTTAAAAGTATTCCTTAATTATTGAGAATTCATTATATATTCTAAAAGTTTTATAGTTTTACATTTTACACTTAAGTTGGTGATTCACTTTGAGTTGATATGTACAAGGTGTGTGGTTTGAGTCAGGATTCCTGTTTTTTGCCTGTGGCTAATTACCAGCAACAGGTGCTGAAAAGGACACCTTTTCCTCCATTGAAGAGATTTTGAACCTTTGTCAAAGATCAGTTGAGCACATTTGTGTGGATCTATTTCTGGGGTCCTGTATTCAGTTCCTATGATCTAGTTTTCTCTCAACGAGTACCTCACTGTCTTGATTACCATGCTTGCTATATAGTGCACCTTAATATCAGGGGAAAGAATTCCTCCCATTTTATTCTTTTTAATCGAGATTGTTTGCCTCTTCTAGGGCATGTGGCTTTTTGTGTAAGTTTATCTATTTTTTATAGAAAATCCTGCTAGGATTTTGATAAGAATCAACACTCTTTATCACTTAAAGATGCATACTGAAATTCATATGGAGGAAATTATATGAATCATAGGATTAGCTCCACAGTAATTTGGGATGTGTAAGAGTAGGTAGATGAAACTAGAGATAAATGAAACAAGATAGGCCATGATAATATCATTATGTCATCTTTTCTAATTTTGTATTCTTGTATGTTTAACAAAAGGTTTTCAGTTGCTTCATATTAAAAGGAGTGTTTTAATTCTAAATTTTAGCTTAAACTCCTAAAATATTTACTGAAGTTTAGCTCTCTCCTTTTTTAAAACAAGGTCTGAATTTAATATCATGTGCCCAGGTCATTATTATTTATCAGTCCCTTTTGGAAGGTTTCACGTGGTCAGTTTCTAGGAAGAGAAAAAGTATTTACCCACATTGTACTAGGTTTATACACAGTGGATGTAACTATCACTTTAATTATTTTATGTTGTAGGCACTGCTGAGAAAGATATAGAAAGTGCTAAACTTATTCAGATTTTACACAAGCTGCTAGCGGATGAGAGAAGTGCTCCTGAAATCAAGTATAATTCCATGGTCCTGATCTGTGCTCTCATGGAATCCGGTAAGTATTTCTTTATCATTTGATTTCTGTCCATAAATGTATGTTTGACATTATTAAATATAAAATAATAGTAAGTGGTGACTTTGGAATTAAAAAGGGTTAGAAATTAGTTTGAGATTATAAGATTACTTTTACAAATATTTTTAAATTAACATTTTTATCAAAGTATAGTTCGCATACAATACAACATATTGTTTTCCTATTAGCATTAGTCCCATTATGTGCTCCTCCCCATAGCAGTCACCACACTGTTGTCCTTGTCCATGAGTCCTTTCTCCTTTTTTGCTTGATCCCTCTACCCACTAATCTCCCCTACCAAACCTATCTGTCATCTTGCTCTCTATCCATGAGTCTGCCCTTATTTTCTTGTCAGTTCAGTTTGTTCATTAGAGCCCACATATGAGTGAAATCAGTGGTAATTGTCTTTCTTTAACTGGCTTATTTACTTAGCATAATATTGTTCAGGTTTATCCTTACTGTTGGAAAGGGTAAAGTTTTCCCTTTTTTTACAACTCCATTGTGTAAATATCCAATAGTTGTTTTATCCACCTATCTATTAATGGACACTTGGGCTGCTTCCATATTTTGGTGATTGTAAATAACACTGCAATGAACATAGGGTGCTTATGTTTTTTTGAAGTAGTGTTTCGGGTTTCTTCAGATATATTCTTAGAAATGAGTTTGCTAGGTCAAAAGGCAGATTCATTTTAATTTTTTGAGTTATCTTCATATTGCTTTCCATAATGGCTGCACCAGTCTGCATTCCCACCAACAGTGCAAAAGCATTCCCCTTTCTCTACATCCTTGTCAGCACTCATTGTTTGTTGATTTATTGATGACATCCATTCTGACAAGTGTGAGATGATATCTAATTGTGTTTTTTAATTAATTTTATTTATTATTGCTGTATTACAATTGTTTTTTCCCCTGTTGCTCTCCCCTACCCCTGCCCACAGTCATTCCCCAGCTTGTCGCCCATGTCCATGGGTCCTCCTCACTAGTTCCTCAGCTGAACCCTTATCCTGCTTTCTCCCTTCTGCCCTTACCCCTAGTCACCATCACTCTGATCCTCACCACCACCACCCAGTGTCTTGTTCCTTTCTGCTCATCTGCTTGTTCTGTTTATTAGTCTCCTGTATAAAGTGAGAACATATGATATTTAACTTTTGCTGCCGGGCTTATTTCACTAAGCATGATACTCTCCAGTTTCATTCATACTATTGCAAATGGTAAAAGTTCCTTCCTTCTTTCTGATACATAGAACTACTCCATTGTGTAAATAGACCAAAGTTTTATGATCCATTCATCCACTGAAGGGCACTTCGGTTGTTTCCAGCACTTGGCTATTGTAAATAGCACTGCCATGAACGTAGGGATACATAGGTTCTTCTGAATTGATGTTTCAGGATTCAGTTTAATCCTAGCAGTGGAATCACTGTTCATAAGGCAGTTCTACTCTTAGATTTTTGGGGAAATTCCATATTGTTTTCCATAGTGGCTGCACCAGTCTGCATTCCTACCAGCAGTGTACCAGCGTTCCCTTTTCTCCACATCCTCACCAACACTTGTTGTTTGCTCATTTGTTGATGATTGCCATTCTGACAGGTGTGAGGTGGTATTTCATTGTAGTTTTAATTTACATCTTTGATGGCTAGTGATGTGTTGAGCATTCTTTTATATGCCAATAGGCTCTTTCTTGGAGAACTGTCTGTTCAGGTCCTTAGCCCACTTTGTAATTTGATTGTCTATCTCCCTGGTATTGAGCTGTATTAGTTCTTTGTATATTTTGGAGATCAAACCTTTGTTTGAGGTATCATTGCAAATATGTTTTCCCGTATGATTGGTTCCCTTTTCATTTTGTTGATGTTTTCTTTAGCTGAGCAGAAACTTTCCTATTTAATGTAGTCCCATTTGTTTATTCTTTTCTTTATTTCCCTTGCCCTTGGAGAAGTATCGTTGAAAACATTACTGTGTGGGATATCTGCAATTTTACTGCCTATGATTTCCTCTAGGACTTTTATGGTAGCACTGCTTGTGTAAGTCTTTTGTCAATCTTGAGTTTATTAAGGTGTGTGGTGTAAATTGGTGGTTTAGTTTCATTTTTTTGCATGTGCCTGTCCAACGTTCTCCCAACACCACTTGTTGAAGAGGCTATTTGCACTCCATTTTATATTCCTTCTCTCTTTGTCGAATGTTAGATGCCCATAGAGTCCTGGGTTTATTTCTGGGCTTTTATTCTGTTCCATTGATCTATTTGTTCTTGTGCCAGTACCAGACAGTTTTGATTAGTAATAACTTTGTAATATAGTTTCATATCTGGTATTGTGATTCCTCCTTTGCTCTTCTTTCTCAGGATGGCTGTAGCTATTCAGGATCATTTTTTATTCCATATAAATTTTTTAAGTATTTGTTCTAAGTGTGAAATATGACATTGTTATTTTAATATGGATTGCGTTGAATCTATAGATGTCTTTGAGTAGTACGGACATTTTTATGATGTTAATTCTTCCCATCCATGAACATGGTATATACTTCCATTTATTTGTATCTTCCATAATTTCTTTCTTCAGTATTGTGTAGTTTTCCAAGTACAGGTTTTTTATCTCCTTGGTTAAATTTATTCCTAGGTACTTTATTTTTTCGTTGTTCCTATAGTAAATGGAATTCATTTTCTAGTTTCTTTCTCTGATACTTCATTGTTGGTGTGTAAAAATGCCTTCAATTTCTGGATATTAACTTTATATCTAGGTATTTTACCAAATTCATTTATTAGATGGAGTAGTTTTTTAGTGGTATCTATAGGGCTTTCTATGTACACTATCATGTCATGTGCAATTATGACAGTTTTACTTTCTTCTTTCCGATTTGGATACCTTTGATTCCTTTTTCTTACCTGATTGCTGTGGCTAGAATTTCCAAAGCTATGTTGAATAGAAGTGGAGAGAGTAGACACCCTCCCCTTTTTCTTGATCTTAAGGGAAAGGGTTTCAGTTTTTGCCTGTTGAGTATGATGTTGGCTGCAGGTTTCTCATATATGACCATTATTATGTTGCAATATACTCCTCTATTTCCATCTTGCCAAGTGTTTTTATCATAAAAGGGTGCTGTACTTTATCAAATGCTTTTTTGACATCTATTGATATGATCATATGGTTTTCTGTCTTTCAGTTTGTTTATGTGGTGTATTACATTTATCGATTTGTGAATATTGTACTATCCTTGCATCCCTGGAATGAATCCCACTTGGTCATGGTGTATAATTTTTTTAATATATTGCCGGATCCAGTTTGCCAATATTTTGTTGAGAACTTTCACATCTAAGTTCATCAGAGATACTGGCCTGTAGTTTTCTTTCTTAGTTGTATCTTGACCTGGTTTTGGGATTGGAATAATACTGGCCTGGTAGAAAGTGTTTGGGAGTCTTCCCTCCTCTTAGGTTTTTTGGAATAGGTTGAGAAGAATAGCAGTTAGTTCTTCCCTAAGTGTTTGATAAAATTCACCTGTGTAAGCCATCTGGCTGGAAGCTGTTGCGCGCTGGGAGTTTTGGATTACTTCTTCAATTTCACTAGTTGTTACTGGTCTATTCAGGATTTCTGCTTCTTCTTGATTCAGTTTTGGTAGGTTATACATTTCCAGAAATTTGTCCATTTCACCCAGGTTGTCAAATTTCTTATCATATAGTTGTATGTAGTCATTTCTTATAATCCTTTGTATTTCTGTTGTATCAGTTGTGATTCCTCCTCTATGTCATTTCTGATTTCATTTATTTGTGTCCTCTTTTTTTTTTTTTCCCCTTGATGAGTCTAGTTAAAGGCTTGTCAGTTTTGTTATATTTTCAAGAACCAGCTCCTGGATTTATTGATCCTTTGAGTTGTACTTTTAGTCTCTTGATAATTTCCTTCCTTCTACTTTGTCTGAGCTTTTTTTGTTATTGCTCTTCTAGTTCTTGTAGCTTTATGGTTAGGTTGTTTGCATGAGTTTCTTTAACCTTTTTAGGTAGGCCTGTATTGCAGTGAACTTCTCTCTGAGGACTGCCTTTGCTGTGACCCATAGGTTTGGGCCTGTTATGTATTCATTTTCATTTGTTTCCAGAAACTTTCTGATTTCTTCTTTGATCTCACTGTTAATAGCATGTTATTCAGTCTCCATGAATTAGAATGGCTTTGGGTTTTTTCCCTTGAGGTTGGTTTCTAGTTTCAAGCCATTGTGATCTGAGAAGTTTCTTGGTATGATTTCAGTTTTCTTGTATTTGTGGATGCTTATCTTGTGTCCTACCATGTGGTCGGTCTATGAGAATGTTCCATGTGCATTCAAAAAGAATGTGTATTTTGCTTCTTTGGGGTGAAAAGTTCTGTATGTGTCAGTTAAGTCCATTTCATCTAGAGTGTTGTTCAATGCTACAGTATCCTTGGTGTTCTATTGCTTGGAAGATCTGTCCATTGTTGATAATGGGGTACTAAAATCCCCTACTATTAGTGTGTTGCTGTCTGTATCCTCCAAGATTTTCCTTACATATTTAGGTGCTCCTAGGTTGGGTGCATGTATGTTTACAAAGGTTATGTCTTCTTGATGGATTGTTCCCTTAAGTATTATGAAATGTCCTCCTTTGTCTCTTTCTATGGCCTTTATTGTGAAACCTGTTTTGTCTAATAAAAGTATTGCTACCCCAGCCTTTTTTTTTTCATATTTCGCTTGAAATATATCTTTCCATCCCTTCACTTTCAGTCTGTGTTGATCTTTTATTCTGAGGTATGTCTCTTGTAGACAGCATATGTTTTCTTAACCATTCAGCTACCCTATGTATTTTGATTGGTGCATTTAATCCATTTACATTTAAGGTTATTATTGACAGATGCTTTTTCATTGACATCCCCCCCCCCCCTTGTTCCTGTATTCCTCTCTGTCTCTGTTTCTTCATCTTTTTAAATCAGGCCCTTTAGCATCTCTTGCAATGCTGGTTTGGTAGAAGTGTTTTGTTTTGTTTTTTTAAGATTTTATTTATTATTTTCAGAGAGAGGAAAGGAAGGTAGGCAGAGAGGAAGAGAAACATCAATGTATGGTTGCCTTTTACCTGCCTCCAACTACAGACCTGGCTGGAGACCTAATTAGCAACCTGGTTATATGCCCTGGCTGGGAATTAAACCAGCGACCTCTGGGTTCACAGGTTGACACCTATCAATTGAGCTACCAGCCAGGGCTGGAGGTGTATTCTTTTAGCCTTCTTTTGTCTGTGAAACTCCTTATTGCACCTTCCATTTTGAATGAGAGCCTTGCTGGGTAAAGTATTCTTGGTTGCAGGCCTTTGTTTTTAATTACTTGGACTGTTTTTTGCCATTTCCTTCTGGCTTGTAGTGTTTCTTTTGAGAAATCATTTGATAACCTTATCAGAGCCCCTTTATATGTTATTAGCTGTTTCTCTCTTGCTGCTTTTAGGATTCTCTCCTTGTCTTTGAAATTTGCCATTTTAATTATGTTGTGGCTTGGAGTAGGCCTGTTTGGGTTCATCTTCATTGGGACCCTTTGTGCTTCCTGAATTTGCATGATGTCTTAGCTCATCAAGTTAGGGAAGTTTTCTATCATTACTTTTTTGAACAGGTTTTCTATCCCTTGCTTCTCTTTTCCTTCTGGTATCCCTGTGATTTGGATGTTATTGCATTTTGTGTTGTCCTGCAGCTCCTTAAAACCTTTTCATTCTTTTTCAGTCTTTTATTATTTTGTTACAGTGTCTGGCTATTTTTTACCCTGTTGTTCTCCAATTCATTGATCCAGTCCTCTGTTTCATCCAACCTGCTTTGAATTCTTTCTGTTGTGTTTTTCAGTTCTGAGATTGTATTCTCATTTCCTCCTGGTTCTTACTGATGGTTTCTATGTCCTTTTTAATGCTGGTATAATTTTCAGTAAGTTCCTTATAGTTGCCTTGGAGTTCTTTGTAGTTTTCTCTGAGCTCATTGAGCTTTCTTATAACCACTTCTTTAAATTCCACATCTGATAGTTTGCTTGTTTCTATTTCATTTAGCATTTTCTGGTGATTCCTCCTTTCCTTTCGGTGATGGACCGATTTCTCGGATTAATCTGCTATGACTCCCTGCCTTCATGGAGTGCCCTTCTGTGATAGGAGACTTAACGGAGTTCAGTGGTGCAGTCTCCTCTATTTCCTCAACTTGTTGCTCTTGAGGTGCCCTTTGTGTCATTAATTTGGGCTGTCTAGTTGTATTTTGGATTTGATTTATGTGTTCCTCCTAGATGAGTTTTTCACTCCAGATGGCTGATTGAGAGACACTCCTTCTACCACATCTCATATACTGTTATTGAGCAGCTCCTAAAACAGGACCACCAGTCCAGGCAAAATAACCACACCTTCAAAGATACCTTACACCCTTAATCACAGTTTTGACTATATATGAGCCTAGCTAAATACTTACACTTTCAAAGATAACCCTTACCCTTAATCATTCCCTCAGCTACAAATGAGCCAGTTTTAATAAGGATATAAATATAAGACTATTAAAAGAGAGGAAGAACAACTAAGTTGACTGAAATATAGATAATTTTTGAAAGGTACAAAAGAATAGCAAAGATAGTGGCAAGAAGTGGTAGGCAGATGCAAGAACGCAAACTTTACCTCTTATATAGAAATGAGTGGGGGAAGAATCAGAATGCAGCGAGAAAGTACGAATGAACAGTATTAAGCCTAATCAGAAGTTACATATATTTATACTTGCATATATATAACTGTACATTAGATCTTGTGTGAGAGAACAAATATACATGTGTAAAAAAACTGCTGTAAGGAAATTGACTTAGAAATGACAGTGAAAAGGAAAAAAAATTAAAAACATGAATCTTGTTGGTGAATAAATTTTGGCCACAGCATTATCAACAAAGTACGAGCTCTAATACCTATTGGGAAGATGGGAGCTGGAGGTAAAAAAGAGAGAAAGAGAGATTAAGAGATGTTTGGAGGAAAGGGAGGTAATTTATAACTTACCTTAGATTTATAAGTAAAATTTATAACTAAGTTTGTAAAGATGTCACACCTACCTCCCTATCTATCCTCAATTAGCACTGATTGGTCAAGGTGGAGAGAGGACAAGTGTATTTTTTGAACAGAAGAAAGAATGTGTAGCACCTAATAACACACACACAAAGAAATGATTTTAAGGGGCTGGAGAGGGGAGGAATACTAGAGTGAGGAATGGCAATGAGTGGTAGCAGGAGAGAAAGTGACTTTAAAACAAAAGTAAGAAGAGGAACTTGAGTGCTTAAGTGAGTTGAGAGAAGGGAGGAGTAAACCATGGGATTTGAGATACACTATAATATAAACATTATTTCAAAGTGCACTAATTGCGAGGACTAGAAATGGCTATTTAAAAGACTATATATTGGGGATTAATAATTCAGGTAGCACTCAGTGTAGCTCAGGTGCTTGAGGTTAGCAGAGAACCATTTCCTGAATCTACCTCTTTTTTTTTTTTGATCAAGTCTCTGCAGTCTGCAGTCAGGCTTAAGTGCCTTGAGGGAGCAGGACCTAGCAATTTGGTGCCTGTCACAGTCAGGGCTAGATCCGAATGCCACACACCCCTAGGCTGAGCCTCCAGCAGCCTCATACCACTAGTTTCACCTGGGGTTGGGGGGCATCCTTTCACCAGTTCTTCAATGCAGGCTCTGGCTCCAAGAGTGGTGGTGAGCCACTGCTGCTGTTGGCTCTGTGGACTCCACCAGTGGCCTCCTGTCTTGTGCAGTTTTTGCATGGCAGGCTTCATGGGAGTAGGTGCAATGCTGTGTGGGAACAGGCCTCTTTGCCTGCTTGGGTTCAGAGCTGCCCACTCTGCTCTCATTTTGTTTATAATTTATATTCCTCTGATGATTATTGATGTTGAGCATCTTCATATGTCTTGTCCATCTGTATGTCCTCTTTGGAGAAGTGTCTATTCAGGTCTTTTGCCTATGTATGTTTTTATTGGATTGTTTGTTTTCTGCTGCTGAGTTTTGTAAGTTCTTTATAAATTTTGGATATTAACCCCTTATCAGATATATCAGTGAACATGTTCTCCTATTCTGTGGGGTATCTTTTTATTTTATTGATGATTTCTTTTGCTGTGCAAAACCTGTTTAATTTGATGTAGTCCCATGTGTTTATTTTTTCTTTTGTGTCCCTTGCCTGGGGAGATATATCTGATCAAATATTGCTACCAGCAATGTCTGAGAATTTACTGCCTATGTTTTCTTCCAAGATTTTTATGGTTTCGAGTCTAACATTTAAGTTTTTGATCCATACTGCATTTATTCTTGTGTGGTGGTATACAAAGATGGTGTAGCTTCATTTTTCTGCATATTACCTGTTCATTTTTCAGATATCATTTATTGAATAAACTATCTTTAGCCCATTGTATATGCTTGCTTCATCTGTCAAATATTAATTGAATATAAAAGTGTATGTTTATTTCTGGGCTATCTGTTCTGTTCCATTGATTTATGTGTCTCTATGCTAGTACCATGCTGTTTTGATAACTATAGCCTTACAATATAACTTGATAGTTATATTATAACTATATATATATATATATATATATATATATATATATATATATATATATAGTAGTGTGACTCTTCCAACATTGGATTCTTTCTCAGGATCATTGTTGCTATTCAGGGTCTTTTGTAATTCCATATAATTTTTTGAAATGTTCTAGTTCTGTGTAATATAGCATTGGAATCTTGATAGGAATTACATTGAATTATAGATAGTTTTGCATAGTGTGAACATTTTAATGATATTAATTCTTCCTATCCATAAATATAGTATGTGCTTCCACTCATTTGTATCTTCTTTATTTTCTTTCTTCAGTGTCTTACAATTTTCCAAGTAACGTCTTTAAGATCCAATGTTAGGTTTATTCCTAGGTATTTTATTCTTTTTTTTGTAGCAGTTGTGAATTAGGACCGTTTTCCTGCTGTTGCCTTCTATTAGTTCATTATTGGCATATTGAAATGCAACTGATTTCTGGATATTAATTTTGTATCCTGCTACTTTGCTAAAAATTCATTTATCATTTCTCTTAGTTTCTGGATGACATCTTCAGTACTCTCTGTGTACAGTATCACATTTATTGATTTGCAAATGTTATACCAACCTTGGATTTCTGGACTAAATCCCACTTGATCATGGTGTATCGTCTTTTTGATGCATTAATGTATTCAGTTCACTAATATTTTGTTGAAAATTTTAGAGCTTATGTTCATGGGGGACATTGGCCTATAATTTCCTTAGGAAGTGTTTTTATCTGGTTTTGGAATTAGGATAACACTGGCCTCATAAATTGAGTTTGGGAGCTTTCCTTTCTCTTGAATTTTATGAAATAACTTTGAGAAGGAAAGGTGTTAGTTTTTCTTGGAATTTTTAGATTCATCTGTGAGGACATCTGGTCCAGGGCTTTTGTTTGTTGGAATTCTTTTGATTACTGCTTCAATTTAGTAGGTATAGTCTGTCTATCCAGATTTTCTGATTCTTCCTGATTTAGTTTTTGGAAGGTTGTATATATCTAGGAATTTATCCGTTTTATCCAGATTATCCAATGTGTTGGCATATATAATGGTTTGTAATACTTTCTTATAATTTTATGTTTTTCTTTGTTGTTGGGCATTCTTTCTCCTCTTCCATTTCTGATTTTCTTTATGTTCCTCTCTTTCTTACTAGAGGAGTCTGGTTTCTCAGTCTTGTTTTATCTTTTCAGAAAACCAACTCTTGGATTCTTTATCACTTGTAGTTTTAGACTCATATTTCATTTATTTTGATCTTTAATTTTCCTTTCTTCTGTTCACTTTGAGCTTTGTTTGTTGTCCTTTTTCAAGTTCCTTAAGTATAAAGTTAAATTGTTTGAGCATTTTCTTATTTTTTGAGATAGGCCTATAATGCTATGAACTTCACTCTTAGGATTGCTTTCCCAGTGTCCTACAGATTTTAGATTGTTTTGTCCTCATTTTCATTTGTTTCAAGGTATCTTTATTTCTTCCTTGATCTCATTATTGACCTGTTTATTGTTTAATAATATAGTATTTAGTGTCTATGTCCTTGCATGTTTTTCAGTGTTCTTCTTGTGATTGATTTCTAGTTTCATAGCATTGTGGTCATACAAAGTGCTTGATATGATTCCAGTCTTCTTAAATGTATTGAGACTTGTGTTAACATGTGGCTGATCCTAGAAAATGTTTAATGCACATTTGAAAAGTATGCATATTCTGCTGCTTTGGAGTGAAATGCTCTGAAGATATCAATTAAATCCATTTGACCTAGTATATCATTTAAGGTTGCTGTCCCCTTTTCTGTCTGGAAGATCTATCCTTTGAAACCAATGGGGTGTTAATTTACCTGACTATGACTGTATTCCTGTCAGTTTCTCTCTTCATGCCTGTCAAGATTTGCTTCGCACATTTAGATTCTGTATGTGGGCACATAAAAATTTACTATGGTTGTAGCCTCTTGTTGGATTGTTCTCTTTATCATTATGTAAAAATGATAGTGTCCTTTGTCTCTTACTATAGCTTTTGTTTTAAAATCTATTTGTCAGTTACAAGTATTGCTACACCAGTTTTTTTTTTTCCCCATGTTTTTGTTTTTCTTTCTTTTTCTTCTTCTTCTTAAAGCAAGCCCTGTAACATTTATTGCAGTACTGGTTTGGTGTTAAACTCCTTTAGCTTTTTCTTATCTGGAGAACCTCCCTATTTATCTTTCAATTTTAAATGATAGCCTTGCTGGGTGGGTAAAGTAGCCTTGGTTGTAGGTCCTTTCTTTTCATTACCTTGAATATTTCAAATTCCTCCCTTCTGACTTTAAATGTTTCTGTTGAGAAATCCAGATGACAGTCTAATTCATACTCCCTTATATGTTGACTCTTGCCGCTTTTAGGATTCTCTCCTTGTCTTTATGCCTTGCCATTTTAATTATGATGTATCTCAATGTAGGCCTCTTTGGGTCCACCTTGTTTGGGACTCTGAGCTTCCTGGACTTGTGTGTCTTTCCTTCACTGGATTAGGGAAGTTTTTAGTCTTTATTTCTTCAAATAGTTTCTCAATCTCTTGCTCACTCTTTTCCTTCTGGTATTCCCATGATGTCAATGTTATTATACTTAATGTTGTCCAAAATGTTTCTTAAGCTCTCCTCTTTTTTTCAAATTCTTTTTCCATTTTGCTACTCTCCCTGGGTGTTTTTTTTCTACCTTGTCTTCCAAATCTCTGATTCGATCCTGTTTTTTCTAACCCACTGTTTATTCTTTATTCCTTCCAGTGTATCATTTTTTCAAATATTGAATTCTTTATTTCTGACTGGTCTTTTTAAGATTTCTCTCTCTTTTTTCATGTGGTTGAGTATCCTTATAATTATTACTGTAAACTCTTTAGTTGATAAATTGCTTGCCTCCATTTCTTGTAGTGCTTCTCCTGAAGAATTCTCCTGTTCATTTGGGGTCTGTTTCTTTGTCTTCCCACTTTGGCTTTGGCTGCTTCCTTGTATTTGTTTCTATGTATTAGGTAGATCTGCAAAGACTCATGGGACTACAGTAGGCCTCTGTCAGATGCTGCCTGGGATTGGCCCAGGGCTATCAGAAATCCACAGCATGTGGCTTCCTCTGCTGGGCTTGTTTGTGTGTGAAAGAACTTGGCTGCCCACCAAGGCCAACTTTTATCAACACTGGCCTGGTGATCAGCTGAAATCTTGTAGAGCTCCCAGAGATCCACCTTAGTTATTAAACTAATCAGTAATATAGTTAAAGATGTAATCAATGGGTCTGGCTAAAGGACCAGAAGGTGGGGCAGAGTAATTCCTATGGGTGGGGCTATTGCTTTCCTTCAGGTTGATGACACTTGGAGGGGAGTACTTGCCTGAGAAGGATGGCTTCTACCATATGGGGAATGACTCAGCACAGGGATCCTGGCAGCTGTTCCTTCAGTTTTCTCCCCAGAGCCACCAACCCAAGACTATCCTAAAGCATTTCTAGTCCACTGGCTCTTTCTGCTGGAGCCCAGGGTAAGTGGCTGCAAATGAAATTTTGTATATTGCTCCTTTAAGAGGTTTTTTGAGGCCCCAGCTATCTTTTCCTGGCAGACAGAAACCCTGCTGCTTTTTATAGCTAGTTGTTATCTAGGTTCCTTACCAGCTTTGATGCTATAGGCTGGGGAACCCAGCTTGGGGTTTAGACCTTCATACTTCTCAGAAGTAACTCTCCAGCCCCTGAAATATCCCTTTGGAACTTCAGCTGCCACCCATGGTAGCCCATTCAGTCATCTTGTACCTCCTCTGCACTCCCAACCGGTCTTATGTTGGTGAAGTTGGTTTCTTCTGTCTGTTCATGGTTATAAGGATTCAACTAGTGTTCAGTTGGTTATTCAAGATGATTTCCTGTACAGTTTAGTTCTAATTCCAGATTGGTTGTGGACGGAGGTTAGTGTAGCTGCACCTTACTACTCTGCCATCTTGAATCCAATCTGGATTACTGTTACATTGAAAGTATTTCCAAAATTCTTACCATAAAAAAATATATAGCAAATATTGGCAAAGTCAAGGATAAAAATCAATGTGTTAGTTTTGTCAACCTTAAAGTATTATTTCATATACAGAACAAGTTCTGATATCTGATACCATAATTTTAGCTAAGGAATTTAAGAAGTCACTGAGATTTTTTGCTATATGTTCCAGGGACAATTGAAAAGAATGTGTTACTCTGTGTTACTGGGTGTGGTGTTCTTAAGATGTCAACTAGATCCTTTTGGTTGGTAGTGGTGTTGAGTTTTCTGTATTCTTGCTGATTTTCTGACTAATTCAATCATTGTTGAGAGAGGGGTCTTGAAGTCTTCAGCTGTAATAGTGAATTTATCCATGGCTCTTTCAGTTCTATAAGATTTTGCTTCACAGATTTTGTAGTTCTGTTGGTAGGTACCTATAGTATTGCAATAGATCTTTCTACCTTTATATATTGTTCCCCTCTCTGTGGTATTTGGGTTTTTGTTTTTGTTTTTGTTTTTTGCTTGAAGACTACTTTATCTAATATTAAAATAACTACTCCTGCCTTCTTTTGAATAACAAACACCCTTTTAGTTTCCATCAGCTGTGCCATATTTGAAGTTTAGACAGCATATTATTTATTGGGTCACAAGTGTTTTGTTTTTATTTAAGTATAGTTGGGATACAATACTTCATTAGTTACATTTGTTTCAGATGTACAGTATAATGATTCAATATTTTTACACCTTAATATGTGATCCTCTGCTACCATGTAAACTTACACACTATCACACTACTACTGATTATATTCCCCTTCACTTTTTTCACATACTCTCCCTTCTGGTTAACCATCTGTGTCTAATTTTCTTTCTTCCTTCCTTCCTTCCTTCCTTCCTTCCTTCCCTCCTTCCCTTTTTTCCTTTTTTCCCCCTTTTTTATTTGTTTAGATTCCACATATAAGTGAAACCATTCAGTATTTGTCGTTCTCTTATTTCATTTTGCATAATGCCATCTAGGTCCATCCATGTTGTCAGAAATGGTATTTCATTTGTTTTTATTACCACATAATATTTCATTGTATATATAAAGCCTGTCCTGAAAGTATTGAGCCGATGTCAATATAATTAAAACATTATATGGCTTGATACTTTCCAGCCAGACCTCATAAGTGTCACATCTTTTTTTTTTTTACTCATCTATGACAGGACATCTAGGTTGCTTTCATATTTTGGCTATTGTAAATTAAGATGCAGTGAACACAGGGGTTCATTTTTAAAGTCATTTTTTATTTTTCAGTTACAGTTGACATGCAATATTAGTTTTGGGTATACACCCCAGTGATTAGACATTATGTAACATACTAAGTGATTATCCCAATAAATGTCGTACCCATCTAACACCACTTATAGTTATTAGCATATTATTAACTATATTCATTATGCTCTACTTTACATCCCCATGACTATGTAGTTACTACCAGTTTGTACTTCTTAATCCCTTCAGCTTTTTTCACCCAACTCCCCAGGCTTCCTTCCAGCTGGCAACCATCAGAGTGTTCTGTTGATCTGAGTCTATTTCTTTTCTGCCTGTTTATTTTGTATTTTAGATTCAGTTGTTGATAGATATATATTTATTGCCATTTTATTCATATTTTTTCTTTTTCAAGAAAACCTTTGGACATTCATGTAATGCAGGTTTGGTGTTGATGAACTCCTTTAGTTTTTTCTTGTCTGGGAAACTCACCTGTCCTTTGATTCTTAATGATAGGCATGCTTGGTTCGGTAATCTTGGTGGAGGTACTTGCTCTTCGTCACTTTGAACATTTCTTGCCAATCCCTACAAAGTTTCTGTTGAGAAATCAACTAACAGTCTTATGGGAGCTAACTGCCTTTCTCTTGGTGCTTTTAAGATTCTCTCTTTGTCTTCAAACTTTACCATTTTAATTATGATGTGGCCTGGTATGGGCCTTTTGGGGTTCATCTTGTTTGGGTTTCTTTGCTTTTTTTTAGAATTGTATGTCTTATTTCCTTCACCAAGTTAGTGACATTTTCTGTCTTATTTTTTCAGATAGATTTTAAAGTTCTTGCTCTCTCTCTTCACCTTCCAACCACCCCCATTCCCTGATGGTGTAAATGTGGTATGTTTGAAATTGTTTCAGAAGCTCTTTACACTATCCTCATTTGGGGGGTTTTTTTTTTCCTTTTTGCTGTTCTGATCATT
Source organism: Noctilio leporinus (assembly GCA_004026585.1). Taxonomy (NCBI): domain Eukaryota; kingdom Metazoa; phylum Chordata; class Mammalia; order Chiroptera; family Noctilionidae; genus Noctilio; species Noctilio leporinus. The sequence continues at coordinate 95,929 of PVIW01004606.1, read as the reverse complement.
TTTTTTTTATTTCCTTATATTTCAAATTGCTGTTTTGATTCTTAGCTTCATCTACTTTATTTTTGATTCCCTGTAAATTGTTCATTTCAGTTAGTGTATCCTTCATTTTTCTGACTGGTTCTTTTACATGGTTTCCATGCCCTTTTTTATGTTGTTGAAGTTCTAAGTTCATCTACTGTTCCCCTTAGTTTGTTAACCATTCTTATAATCAGTTTTTTGAACTCTGCTCTAATATCTTGCTTGTTATTTTTGTTTAGTTCTTTCCTGGAGTTTTTTTCTTTTCTTTCATTTAGGCCATGTTTATTTGTCTTCGCATTTTAGCAGCGCCGCCCGCCCACCCCACCCCCCACCCCCGTGTTTATTTCTATGTATTAGGTAGAACTGCGGCATCTCCCAGGCTTAGAAGAGTGGTCTGATGTTGCAAGTGTCCTGTAGCATGCAGCAACACAGCTTTTTTGTTCACCTGAGCTGGGCACGCCAGGTGTGCCCCCTTTTGCAGGCTGTGTACACCATCCTGTTGTAGTTAAGCCTTGATTGCTGTTGGTCTGTCAGTGGGAGGGATGTACCTCCAATTCAATCAACTACAAGGACTGGCTGGAACTACCATGGAGAATTAGTTGTTCAGGGTCCACTCCATGGAGCAGGACTTACTTCATCGGGCCTCTGTTTCCCACAGTCTGAGCCTCTGTTTCCCACAGTCTTCCCTTGAGTGTGTTCTTATGGAATTAGTTGGGTGGTACTTCAACTTAGTCTAGGCTGTCCACTGGGTGCACTTGCTCTGGGGTCATCCTACATGAGCTACAAAGCAGTGTGCAGATGGATGCTACCTGTACTGGGAAGTGAAGAGGAGAGTCGTGCTGCAAACTGAGGCTGGCTGCTGCCAATGTTGGGCCTGAGGCCACTTAGCAAGTGGTATGGGGCATGCCAAGGACAGTTGCTAATTGTTTGAGAAATTTCAGTGAAGTGTGAATTTTGAGCCAACACAGGCCATTTGTATGGGAAAGCCACTGGAATCAGCTTGGATGGCCCAAAGTTGATGGAGTAGGGGGTCTCAAGAAATCACCAGCATGAGGCGAACAGTGACAGCCAACTTGATGGAGACTCAGATATGGGAGTCTGCTTACTGCCTGCTTACTGTAGATGTAGCTGCTGCTTTATATTCTTAGTTGTAAGACTTCCGCTTAGCTGATTTCAGGTGATTCTTCTGTAGTTTAATTGTATTTTTGATAGGTTTATGGGAGGTTTTGAGTACCATCTTTACCTACTCTACCATCTTGGCTGGAAGCCTCTGTAGGGGTGTGCTTATATTTTTAATCAGTGTTTGTTTTCTTCAGCTAAATACCCAGATATAGAATTGCTGAATTGTATAGTAGATGTATTTTTAATGTTTTGAGAAATCTCCATACTATTTTCCATAGTGGCTGCACTAATTTGCAATTGCAGCAATAGTACACAGGGTTCCCTTTTTCTCTACATCCTTGCTAACACGTGTTGATTTTTATATTAGACATTCTTACTGGAATGACTGAATCACATTGTGGTTTTAATTTACATTTCCCTGATGATTAGTGATGCTGAGAATCTTTTCATTTATCTGTTGGCCATCTGTATTGTATGTCTTCTGGGGGGGGGGGCATCTTTTTATGTGTCTGCCCATTTTTAATGTTTTTTAATTGAGTAGTATGAGTCTCATATTTTGGATATCAATCCCTGGGATTCATATCTTTTATGAATTTATTCTCCCATTCAGTAGGTTGTCTTTTCACTTTGTTGATGGTTTCCTTCACTGTGCAGAAGCTTTTTATCTTGATGAAGTCCCATTTGTTTTATTTTTACTTTTGTTTCCTTTGCTTAAGGGAAAAGATCTGAAAAGAGCTTCTCACACTCATATCAAATGATTTACAACCTAAGTTTTTTCCTAGGAGTTTTGTACTTTTAGGTCTTACATTTAAGTATTTTAAGTAATCTATTTAAAGTATTTTTATACATGTTGTAAGAGAGTGGTCTTTTCATTTTTTTGCATGTACCTGTCCAGTTTTCTCAGTAACACTTGGTTACTGAATTGTCATTACACTATTGTATATTCCTACAGCCTTAATTGACAATATAAATGTCAATTAAGATTTATTTTAATAAATCTTAAGATTTATTTTGGATCTATTCGTTGATCTGTATGTCTGGTTTTGTACCAGTACCATACTATTTTTGGTTATTGTAGCTTTGTAGTATAATCTGAAAACAGGTCCTGAGGTATCCCCAACTTTGTTCTTCTTTCTCAAGATTACTTTGGCTATTTGTGCTTCCGTATAAATTTTAGGTTCATTTTTTCTTGTCCTGGATTGGATCTGTAGATTGCTTTGGGTTATATGTTCATTTTCATGATATTAATCCTTCTATCCATGAACACAATATATCCTTCCATTTATTTCTGTCCTTTTAGTTTTTCTTTAGTGTCTTAACAGTTTTGAGTACAGGTTTTTTATTTTATTGGTTAAATTTATTCCTAGGAGTTTTATTCTTTTGATTCAATTGTAAATGAAATTGTTTTTTTTCAAAAAGACTTTTAATGTGTCTTGATGAGGTCCTTTTAGCACCCAGCTTCTTGGACTGGTATGTCTTATTTCTTTTTCCAAGTTAGGGAAGTTGTCCTTCATTATTTTTTTCCAATAAGTTTTTTTTGTTTCTTGCTCTTCCTCTTCTGGCACCTATGATTTAGATGTTATTACATTTAAAGGTGTCCCTGAGGTTCCTAAGCCTCTCCTTGTTTTCTTTTTCAGTTCTTGTTTCTTCATTCTATATTAGGTGACTGTTTATTTCTTCCTTATGTTCCAAATCATTGATTTGAACCCCGCTTCCTTCCGTGAACCATTGGCTTAGTGTGGATTTTTATTTATTTCACTTAGTATACCCTTCACATCTTCCCTATGCATTTCCCATACTCAGTCATTTCTATGAACATTGGTATCACCAGTGTTTTTAACTCTGCAATTGTTAGGTTGGCTTATCTCATCATTGGTTAGTTCTCCCTCTGAAGCCTTGATATTCTCTCTCTTCTGGGCCAGACTTCTCTATCTCTTCCAACTTGACAGCCTCCTGTGTTTTCTTCTGTGTCCTAGGTAGAGCTCTTGCACCTGTAATGTTATAAGGGCCTTAGGTTTCCTCAGTGCTGGGCAACCCATTTCACCACCTTGTGGTGCTGTATGTGGCACACTTAGCCCCTTTTCCAGTCACTTCGCCTGCTTCCTGTATGGAACTGGCACCCCTCTGTTGCCCTGGTGATGGTTCTCAGAATGGGTGAGTTTGCACATGTTCTAGGACTGTGGGGGCCCTCTATACAAACTCTCTTGAGAGATAGGCAGTTTCTTTTGCCACCCAACCTCCCTTGGTTTTCATAGCCTGAAGCAATGAGGTTTTATTTTGCCGGCACTGGAACCATGAGCTGCATGGTCTGGACTGGGACTGGGATTGCTTCCTAGGTATCCCTCTCAGCTTTTATAATGTGTGACTGCTTGTTCCACTGGCTGCCACTACCTCCACACTGCGTCCTCTCTGCCCTGGATCTGCCCCTCTTACCCATCTGGATAAGTATTCATTATATCTTTGTTGGACTTCCATGCAGTTCAGTTTTCTGGTAGTTCTGGGTTTTGTTGTTGTTTTTATTTGTTTGTTTTGCTGTATTCCTTCTATGGTTGTGGAAGGAGGTAAGGCATGTCTACCTACACCTCCATATTGGTCAGAAGTGCTATAAACTTTTTATTTGTTAAGAGAGAGAGGCAGAGAAACATCAATGTATGGTTGCCTTTCACCTGCCTCCAGCTACAGACCTGGCTGGAGATCTAGCTTGCAACCTGGTTATGTGCCCTGGCTAGGGAATCAAACCAGTGATCTTTAGGCTATAAACTTTTTAATGTACTGTTTAATTCAGTTTGCCGGTATTTTATTGAGAATGTTGGCATCTATATTCATCAGGGATATTGGCTTGTAATTTTCTTTTGTAGGCCTTTGCTTGGTTTTGCCATCAGGGTAATACTGGCCTCATAGGATAAGTCTGAAAGTGTTCCCTTCTCTTCAGCTTTTTGGAATAGTTTGAGGAGAAAAGGTACAAAAGTCATTTCTGGTCCTAGGCTTTGTTTATGGGGAGTTTTTTTTATAACTGCTTCAATTTCATTGCTAGTAATTGGTCTGTTTAGATTGTTTCTTTCCGGTTTGATCTTGGAAGATTGTATGCTTATAGAAATTTATTCTGGATTTTCCAGTTTGTTGGCATATATTATAATTGCTCATAATATTCTTTAGTGTTCCTTTGTATTTCTGTGTGTCAGTTTTAATCTTATTGCTGATTTTATTTTATTTAAGGGTCCTTTGCTTTATGAGTCTTGCTAAAGTCTTGTTAATATTATATACCCTTTAAAAAAGAGAGAAAGAAAGAAAAAGTTAATTAAAGCATGCTCAAGATTCTCAAGTAGAATTGAGCCTATTATTGCAGAAACAGACACATTTTTTAACATTTGAAAAAAAAATGCCTATAAAAAAAAATGATATACCCTTTTATTAGAGAACCAGCTCTTAACTTTAGTTATGTTTTCTGTTTTCTATTTCATTTATTTTGGGTCTGTTCTTTATTATTTCCGTCCTTCTACTTTAGTTTTTGTTTGTTCCTCTTTTCCTAGTTTCTTTAAGAATAAATTTAGACTGTGTATTTTAGGTTTTTACTACTTCTTGAGGTAGGCCTGTGTAGCTATAGAATTTCTTCACATAACTACTTTTGCTGCATTACATAAATTTTGTAAGTTTGTGTTTTCATTTTTATTTATTTCAAGGTAGTTTTTCACTTCCTGTTTCATTTCCCTCTTTGATCCATTGGTTGTTTTAAAGCATGTTGTTTAATACCCACATAGTTTTGTGTTTTTATAGTTTTCTTTCTGTAGTTGACTTTTAGTTTCATGCTATTGAGGTCAGAAAATATGCCAGATATAATTTCAGTCTTGATTTTTCTGAGGCTTGTTTTGTGGCTTAGTGTGTGATATATCCTAAAAAATGTTTCATGTGCACTTGAGAAAAATGTAATCATCAGTGAGTGGATGAAAATGCACTATAAATGTCAATCAGGTTATATTGGTCTAATACTCCTCCAATGGAACAAAAAAATCTGATTTAAAAATGGACTTGAATAGACATTTCTTCAAAGAAGAAAGATAAAGATGGCCAGTAAACACATGAAAATATCTCCAGCATCACTAATCATTAAGGAAATACAAATCAAAACCACCATAAAATACTACCTCATATCCATTAGGATGGTTGTTATCAAAAAGAGAACAACAAATGTTAGTGAGGATGTAGAGATGTCAGAACCTCTACATTTGCTAGTGGGAATATAAAATGGTACAGCCACTGTGGAAAACAGTATGGTAGTTCCTCAAAAATTAAACATAGAATTACCATGTGATTGAAATGAATGGATTGACACCCCTGTCAAAATCATTTGACCACATATATGAGACTTTATTTCTGGTCTCTCTGTTCTATTCCATTAGACTCTGTTCTATTCCATTAGTCTATCTGTCTTCAAAAGTAGAACTACATTGTTTTGATTAATAAGTTTTGTAGTTCAGAAGTGTGAGGCCTTGAACTGTGTTCTTTTTCAAGATTGTTTTGGACATTCAGAGTCCCTTGAGAGTCCATGAAATTTAGCATGGGTTTTTGTTTTAATTAAAAGCATTGGTTTAGTTTAATATACCTCAGTTTCATTAAACATCAGTTTGAGGAATGCTGATTGCTTTAAATTTACTGGAACTCAATCTTCCCATGTAGTAGTTTTGAGAGTTTTAAAGAGTTCTGTATTTTTCTGTAATTGAGATTAAATAGAGCAAGAAAAGTGAGAAAGAGGAAGATAGGAAATTTAAAAGGGAGCCTAGTGTCACAAAAATTTGTTGAAAGGATGTGATATATAACCTTTTTATTTGCCACAAAATTAATTTGAAAATCTAAGATTTTTCTGAAAGCCATTAACTTTCACATTTGAACTATATGACTAAACCTTGAGATCATACCATGAGCTGTGTTTAATTATAACTCATTACCCTGATCAATCTTAGACTATAAAACTTGACATATGACATATGATTTATCTTCATAGTAATATAACAAGTTGGATTTTTTTTTTTTTTAATAACACATCTCTAAAGACCTTTAAAGACCACTGCTGTGTCTTTTTCCAGAATTGTTCCTAGTTTTATGATACTATCCAAGTAAACATTTTGGATATATGTATCTGTTACCTTGGTTTTTGTCTTTCAGAATCTCTGCATAAGGAAGTACAGGATTTGGCCTTTCTAGATGTTGTAGCCAAACTTCGCAGTCATGAAAACAAAAGTGTTGCCCAACAGGCCTCTCTTACAGAGCAGAGACTTGCTGTGGAAAGCTGAGGACTGCCCCTCCCTGAAACATGGCATCACCCCTTCTCTGGTTTCCCCTTTGTCCTCCATCCAGCTGCCTCTCCCGCTTCATTCTCCTCCATATCACTTGTGCATGCGTGTAATGTTTCAGTACCAATCAGAGAACTGTACGTACTTGCCCAATAAGATTTCTAAACCCATAATTAATGTGAACATGAATTTGTCAAAAACAAGTCTCCACCCATAACTGTTCTCTTTAATATTCCTGTTGCTTGAGCTACATTAAGTAGAATGTGCATGTTATAGTCCTATGATGATGTAAACTTGGTACTACATAATGACTTGCTCCTCAACACTTGGTAAACTACATAACAATGTACTGGTAAATTAGAAACAAATGAATGCAGCAGGATCTGTCTAGCTTATTAAAGATGATACTGAATAGTAAAACAGCTCCATTTTTTGGTGCTTGGTAAGCACAATGACCAAAAACTATATGGCTGCTCATTCATTAGTCTTACCTACTAGTGTCAACCTATGATACCTAGAGTTAAATACCGCTCTCACTCTTCCCCCTATGGTTTCCCCTTCCTAAATATGTAGACTCTTGAAACTGCCACAAACTTGGCAAAACTTCCTGAGGTTTTAATTTCATAGTTTTAATTGGCTGTCATCAGTAGCCTGATGTTGAAAACATTTGTAGTTTTCAGCATGAAACTAAGGGGTTGAAGAATCTCTATTACACTAGTACATCTTGACTTTTTGACTCTATTTTAGATTCTCATATATGTACAGTTTCACCTCAGAACCTTTTTCATCAATTAATCGGCGTTGTCTAACACCTGTCTTTAAAACTCACTTTGACATTGTTTTCAACTATGGAAATTAAAATTAGCTCATTGGAGACTGGAATTTTTTTTCCTGTTTTTCATCATTTAGTTCAAAAGCGAGAGGTTTCCCCTCATAGTCCTTTTAAATCTTGTATTAGAATTCACAGGATATAGGAGGAAAAATAAGAAATAATTTTGTGTAGACTAAAGAAAGGAAGCAGGTTATAAAGCCATAGTAGCCAGTCCAGTTCATTCTGCAGGGGGCTTCCTACCAAAAGTGGTTCGGGTTCCCCCCTCCCCTCTCCACAAACTGCAGTAGATCCAAACGGCTATCAGAAAAGGGCACAGCACCAGAATTTGAGAGATGAGAAGACCTTGGTGAAATATAATGTACTCTTCACTGCCACTACCACCACCAGATGGATTTTTGGAGCTTTGAAACACAATCTTTGTAAATTAATCAAAACATCCCTGTGACATACCTGCCTTTCCCCTTGCCCAAGCCTGACCAACACGGGCTGAAAGGTGTAGAGCGGGCTCCACAGTGGGAGGGCTGCAGGGCAGTGGAAGGGGCCACAGGTCCAGCGCTCCTTCCTGCGCGACATGCAACTCTGTACATCTCCAGGGCAACTGATGCCGGGCTGCTGATGTACAGCTGTAATCAAGAAAGTTAAAACCCCAGTGGAGGTAAAGAACCCTTTGACTTATTATTCCCTCCGATGTCCAAGAAAGGGACTGTTCTATGCTACACTTACTCTAAGAATGATCTTGTTTATTGTCTTCTCCTGGCTGGATTGTGGACTATATTTTATTATAGTTTTGAAAGACATCTGTAATGTTGCATAATAGACTGTCCATATTAATAACTAAATAAATTGTATATCAAACCGTAATGGCATCATTTGGTTTATATATTTTACTTTTATTTCCATCTCTTTAAACAGTGCTTACTCGTTGTTGATGCTCATTAAGTATTTGTTGAATAACTTATTTCCAAGAAGCTTCCTTACTGCCTAAACACATTTTAGATAGATTACTAGAGAAATTATGTTTGTCTGACTTCAGAGAACTTTATTTTATGGTAAGCTCTGTCCCCATTGGAAAACATCGTATAGAAAACTTCAGAACAGAAATCCAAAAATCCTACTGAGAGGGGCTTCCATGTGGGCCAGCCACCAACAATCCATTTGCTGATAATGCTAGAAACTGTCTCCTGCAAAGCCAAGTGCAACTCACATCACCAATTGTTCTACGGAGGAACTAGAAGCTTGTGCCCTTACGATAGATCTCAGCCACACTAGATGATGTGTGGCCACATCGTGGCAGTGGATAGGAGCCTATAGCCAATACTGTCCCTTTACTCCCATGGCTTAATAGAGGCCACCTTTGCATTAATTTGCCACCCACTAAGGGTGCATTCAAAGGGGGGTAAATGGTCGGAGCAGCACCACAAAGCTTGTGCCAGGACTAAAGCACAGATGAGAAGCAATGAAAGGGAAGATGTCTAACGAAATGCACTAGACTGTCCTCCCTCCCTCTCTTCCAGCAGCATTAGCTTCTTGGAATCCTTCATTATAGTCAAAGCAAAATTGGTTAAATACTGCCCATAATCCAGTGTTTCCTTTGCTAAAATAGGTTTTGAACAGACTGAAAATGGAGGTGTGGAACGAAATGTTTTAGTTCTAAAACTATTTCCTCGGATGGAACAGAATGGAGCTCTTGGTGTAAAGTGTTCTGAGAAACCCTGTGTGTGAATATTTCAAAAAGAAATGCTCTTTGGTGTCATTAGAAAGCTTATTATCTCATTCTGCTGAACAGAAGAGATGAGGATGTCTGTTACTTAGGTGAGCGGTACCCTTTATATGCAGCTGTTCCTAGAATCAGTAAGCTTAAAAGCCACTTCTTAACTCTAGGAAGCCATAATACTCGAATTATACAAGTGTCTATTAAAAAGTACTTAATGATATTTGGGATGAATCTTCATAGCTGTAACCATGAAAATTTTTCAAGGTTTTTGCCCAAAGAGGAAGATCTCTTACATACATACATAAATACATAATTATAATCCTGTGCAGCTTCATAGATACTGTTTTATAGGTGTGTCTAAAATATTGTGAATAACTATTTTAAAAGTATAATAAGTACAGCTTTGGCCAGTTTAGCTCGGTTGGTCATCATCCTGCAAACCAAAAGGTCACAAGTTTGATTCCCGGTCAGGGCACAGCACATGCCTAGGTTGCAGGTTCAGTCCCCAGTTGGGACACTTTGAAAAGCAACCATCAATGTTTCTCTCTCTCCCTTCCCCTGTCTCTAAAAAAACCCTCTTTTCCTTTCCTCTCTCTATAAAAGCAATGAAAGGGTATCTTTGGGTGAGTAAGTTTAATAATCCCTACTTTCCAGGGTTTTTGTGACAAAACTTAGGCTGAAAGTAAACTTGGATGAACTGTGATGCCTTATGGCCTAAACTACACTCCCCTGTTCCCCTGCAGGATTCCCAGCTAAAGGGATTCAACAAACAGCCAAATGGGAGGCGGTGTGTCTATTAATACTTTGCAGAACAACTGGTCACCCATGCAGAATGCATAGCCCCCTGCTCCCTTCCCCCAGTCTCAGATGGCCAGGGCTTCAGAGCAGGCCTTGAACGCAGGTCCCCACTAGTTCCTTTTCCTGTCTCAGACCTTGTCATCTGTCAAGTGGGAGTAACAGTAGTAGCTCAGCAATCTGAGATGTTGTTATTAATAAAGCTGTAGTACTGAGTTTCTTTTCCTTAATAATAGAAACAAAACAATTGCCCTTCCCATTTTCAGTGCTGCCCAGTTATTTATCAGTATATATATAAACTATACTTTTTTATGTACATGCCTGTTCATGTATGTCTTCAATATAAATGGTACATGTCTGGTGTGAAGGCAGATGGCAGCTCTGAAAGGACCCACATGTGACAGCCAACCTGTCACTATGATTCTTGACTCGACAGGCAGAGCCCCTTTTATGTTGAAGGTTTCCAAGGGTAACTGTTCTTTTTATGTCACGAATGGTCAGCTACAGTATTTGAAGGGGAAAAAATGAGTTTTGCATGGAATTTATGCTCCTTTCTAAAATTGAACCAATTTATTGTTCCTTTTTAGTTGACTTTTTAAATTTTATTATTTCCATATCCTCATTTTGTTTCTTCCTAAAAACAAAGAAATAAAAACTTTTTATTTAGAGATTTATTTATTATTTTTAGAGAGAGGGGAAGGGAGAGAGGCAGGGGGAGAGACATCAATGTATGGTGGCCTTTCACCTGCCTCCAGTCACAGACCTGGCTGGAAACCTGGCTGGAGACCTGGCTTGCAACCTCACTGTGTGCCCTGGTTGGGGAATCGAACCAGCAACCTTTGGGTTCGCAGGCCAGTGTCTTATCCACTGTGCCACCAGCCAGGAGGAGAAATAAAAACTTTTCACCAAACTTATAGCTATGGCCACAGATGCTAATGGTATATCAAAAATAGACAATATACACTAGATAGGGAAGTTAGTATAATGACAATTCATTTATATACTGGAACCAATTATAATCAGATTAGACTTATCAGTCTCTTGCTTTCTTTTTCTTACTATCTGATGTCAAGTTTATTACCCAAAGAGAAACATAGAGTCTCCTACTTCCTAAGGCAACCAGATGAGCAGCCCTGTCCTCACCAGCAACTTCAGAACTTTCTCTCCGTCCCCGACATCATCAATGCAGCTTTCAAGGAATTAAAATGGAGCACATCAGGTGGTGAAGACATAGAAATGGGGCTCAAGTGAGAAATGACTTGAATCAAATACTCTCTGCAACCTAAAAAACACACCTGGCTTTCACCTTCACCCAGACCTCAGAACACATTTTTGGAATGTGTCCATGCTCAGAGATGGTGGCTTTTCTGGTAGATACTTGTGCAATCTTACTTTAATCTGCTTAGCCATATAGAGTTAAAACTACATTCAGTGGTGTGTAGAACTTCATAGTGTTTCATTGGTTTGGGTCAACATAGAATTTTCCATTTCAGGATTAGCTAGATTTTTTTTCTTCAAGGAAATATAAAGCCTAATCCTGTCATACTTTTAAGTTTTTGGTTTGGGACTTTTTAAATGGTTTTCAAGAACTTGATTAGACTTGTTATTTTAAGATGAAAAATTTTAAAGCCTTGATCCAGACTTCCAGTGTATAAACTTTGAGTGTAGGAACAGATCTTTTAAAAAATATATGCAACATATTTTCAAGTAAAATTGAGAGACATTACTTACCGATTCCCAGAAATCTTGGACTCCAGAGGGAAAGGAGTTCTGGGTATAACTTCAGACTACTGTCAAAAATATATTTCTTTATGAACGCTCACTTTGAATTTTGTAACCACATCTTTGAAACAGGCCTTCCTTCTAGCCAAATAGTGGTTCTAGGTTTGTTTGGTTAGATGGAGGAAGAGAAATATCAATGTGTGGTTGCCTCGCACACACCCCCGAAATGGGGACCTGGTCCGCAACCCAGGCCTGTGCCCTGACTGGGAATCAACCCAGCGACCCTTGGACTCACAGTTTGGCACACCAGCCACTGAGCCACACCAGCCAGGGCTGTTGGTTTGTTTTTAAGACACTGCCATATACAGAATAGTGCCAAATCTGGTAGGAATCTGGCTACCCCCTGTCCTCATGTTGTCCATACCCTCAGATGAAACCCCTTCTCCCATTAGGATCTTTCTCCATGCCCTTCAAGGTCAGCATTGCCCCACCACCAGGGCCAGAGAAGGTCAGCCACCTTCTGACCCTGTACTGTGTTTTGATTAACACTTATAATTTCTTAGACCACTTGAAGGAGGGGAAGATCGAATCACACTTGAATATAACAGAGCCATGTAGATTGCAATCCAACACAAGAGGACAAAGGGCTGCCCTATGCGGGGTGAACAATGGAAATGTTAACCTACGGAGTAATTGATTTCAAACCCATGTCTGCAGACATCCAAAATAGTCCTTGATTTCAAATGGAGCCAACAATCAGATAATTCCTTCACCTCACCCTCTCTTCTTTGAGGTTCTAGAATGCAACCTACTCCCCACCATGCCACTCCTACAATGACTTCCTTTTTCCTGCAGGAAAGAAAAGTAGGGGAGTTATTAGTGGCTTATTTATTCCAGTCTCTGTCCACACCCCTCACATTCTTGTGTCCAGCAGAAGTCAAAGGAAGTAATCCAGTAGAATAACCACTGAGCTTCAAAATACCACAGCCTAATACCTGATACATCCTGTGCTTCCTCCTTGCCTAGGTCTTGCCCTCTCTCCTTCCCTCGCTGGATAGTTGTGAGAGGCAGTGCCTTCCCCTGAGCCACCTGAGAACCGGCAGCTGCTGAGAAGGGCGTATTACCCACACAAAAGGACATTTCTGCCTGACCTGACACTCCCTTACTCTGTCAAGAGCTGCTTTGTTAAGCCTGTGCCTAACGCAGGGTGTGGTTTTGGCAGGGCATTCAGCAGGCTCTCCAGGCAGCCGGCCTGCAGCCAACAGTTTTCCTGGTGGGATATTGCCCCACGGTAGCCGCATCCTCTCCCCCACTCGCCTAATAAGTATTCTTCCACGTCACAAAGAACTCTGCTTCACAAACCTCATTTTTACTAGTTGCGTATTCTTCAACTGTATGGATATCCCATAATTTACTTTGCCATTTTCCTACATGGCTATTTAAGACATGTAATACTCTTGAGTTCTGAAAAACAACCCCCAAGTGCTAAGTTGGGAGCATGTGCAGATGCTAGGGTAGTTCCCAGACGAAGAACTGCCTGACCCGTCAGTCCTTCTACTTCCTGGCCCTAATCCTCAGTCAGCAGCCCCAGTCCCGTGTCCATCAGGGCTCCGTGTGGACATAGTGCAGCCTCCTCGCAGGTCCGGATCCACATGCAGTTTGTCAGCTGAGCACACATCGGCTCCTGCCAAACCCTCCCTTGTCTACTAAGGCAGCGATTTTCAACCTTTGTCAGCTCATGGCACACACACACTAATTACTAAAATTCTTCAGCACACCAAAAAATCTATTTTCTGCCAATCTGACAAAATAATAGTTCTACTTTTGATTCATTCACACGGGACGGCTATTACGGTGTTAGCTGTTACCATTTTGTGCGTTTGACCATCTAAGGGAAAAGAGGTCAGGGCCCGTGACTAAATAGTCAGGTATTGCATATTTTAAAAACCCCTGCAGCACACTGGTTGACAGCCACTGTCCTGAGGGGACCCACCACAAGGGGAGGAGGGGCACAAGGCCAGAGTCACAGCAGCCCCTCCTGGGCTTCCAGGCATTACACCCACTCACTATTTATTGCCACTGCCTACTATATGTGTCAGCGTGGGCCTCCTAAAGAGAGGAAGTGCAGCGCACCCACTGGACCTGGAGCCCAGATATCGGAGCCTAATGGCCTCTCACCCCTGTCATCAACCGCGCCCAGCTGCCAGGCTTGCGAACCAGCACATTGATCTGTAACCCCCTCCAGGAGCCACGCAGTGCAGAGGGGAGAAGGGGTGGAGAGCCTCCTCTTCGCAGAACCCGCCGTGAAGGCTTCTCAGGACTCTCTGCCCCTGGCTAACCCGTTTCTTCCTGTAGACTATCCACAGCAAATTGGGGCCCGCAGGCATCTATGGTATTTTGAAAAAAAAAGGAGAATCGGAGGAAAAGGAACAGCTGTAAACATTAAACATTTGGGTGATTTTGCCCAAAGATCTAGTTCGCTTGACTTTTTAAACGGGGAGATCTGGCTGTGAGGGGCACTATTTCAGGAGAGCGGCCTGTGGCTGGGGCTGCCTTCGGACAGGGTCTTATGTCTGTCTCTAGCCTGTTCAGCCCCCACCTGGCCCACCCCCCAGCCCACTCAGCTCCGGGGCTGCTGTGGCCCTGTGGAGAGCTCGTGGGTGGGCTGCCTGCTTCCAGAGCACGAGGAAAGGGACACATTTTTAGAGGGTGAGAAAAGCCAGGGCTCACAGAGGTCCAAAAGTTTGACCCACAGGCATGTTTATGATTTGACATTCTGAGGGCCAGTGACAGCTGCATTCGGGCAGGTGTCAGGAGCATGGAGACAGAAACAGCTGCAAGCCAGGCTCCATCCTGCTAGCCGGAGGGAGCTGGTGCTGACCTTCCTGTCCCCTCCCAGGGCTGACAACACCTGTGCTGACTGCAGTTTAGAAAGCCCATTCCTAGCTGACTTAGGAATGCAGCCCTTCCCCTGATGCCCCAAGTAGCCTCACATTCCCTTCATCCCAGGAGCCCGCAGCTCTAATGCAGCAGGGACCGCTGCTAACCTAAGCTGATTACACACTGCCCTCTGAGGAATTCTGACACCAGCCACCTTCCAAGGCTACCCAACCCCTCAGAAAGGAGTTGTCCACATTTCAAAGGGCTCATGCAATTTGAAGTTTCCATCCTCTCTCAGCAAATCCCACCCCCGGGGAAGAAAAACACCCTGCTCCTAAAGGTTTCAGTGGCATCATGTGCTATAAAGGGACTATGTTACCCTTAGTGCCGGACCAGGTCATTCCCCAGTTCAGACCGCCACGAATCTCACCAATAGGGGCTAAAATGTGGCTGCAGCTCAGGGGCAGTTGTCAAACCTCATTTTCTCTAGAGGTGACTCATCCAGGACCCAAAAACTGCCAGAGCTCCCTGCATCTTTCCCATATTTGAAGAGGAATATAGCATCAGTAATAGGCCCAAACATGGATGAGGAAGAGGAAGGCACAATCAGGACACAGATAAAGTGCAAATGTCTACAAAGCCAGCGCACACAGAAACAGTGGGTCTGGGCAAAGGCTCACATTGCTAGGACCAATTAAAAAAGAACAATAAAAACATTATTTTTTATTTTGTTTTGGGAGCAGATATGTGAGGTAGTTACCCAATATGCAACTCCCCCTTCTTCCTTATCAACAGAACTCAAAATACTCATTAACAGCTTAAAAGACATCAATTCCCTAGCTTTCTAAGCTGGTATGACAGCTCTTGGGAAGTTCCTGCAAAGAGCATCCTCAGTGAATCAAAAGGCAAAGACCTGCAAGAAGGCCTTTGCCCTTCATCTTTCCACCTCTTCCTTTCCCACCCCCACAGGCTGACATGGGCCCCAAAAGTACAGCAGCCCCCATGCAGCCATGAGGTCCATGTATGAGGATAAAAGCCCACACATTAGGAACAGTGGAGTAGAAAGGTGAAAAGAGACTAGATCCTTGGTAGCCTTGTATTGAGGACCCTCAGGCTTAACCCATGAGACACACACCTGCTGTTTAAACTTCCAGAGCAAGCTTTCCTGTCATTTGGGAGAATAAAATCTTGGTTCACAAGGTTAGTCATCAAAGCACCAAGATCTCCTAGGACAACTTGTTCTACTCACAAGCCTGGGCCAGGGAACTCATGAAAACAAAGCCCAAAGGATGAAAACAACTGGGGCCGCCAGCTTTCACCCTCAAACTTCAGGAAAGAAAATTCAAACAGCCTGACTCACTGACCCAGCAGCCCCTCTCACCACACACAGATTTCTTGAGCACAAGCTGTGCACATCAGATGCTACACAGGGGCTGTGGATAGATGGGAAGGTAGACATGGGCCCCTGGGGGTGGGGACAAGCATGTTAATCTTCATATTAAGCAAACAAGTTCAAGTGTTAACAGAGGTGTAAACAGAGATACAGGAGTTCTGAAGAGAGCCCACTCGGCTCTCCAGGTGGCCTGGGGCAGAGGGCACATAGGAAAGAGGGTGGAAGCAAGAGGTAAGGGGAGCCATGTAAAGCAGACCCGATGGGGGTGGGCCTTAGACATCTCAAATTTTTAGTACGCAATGCAAAATCAAAACTTTTAAACTGAGGGCTGAATATTCGCTTTCTGTTTTGTTCCAGAACCAGAACTACTGTAAACAAGAGACACACACAGATTGAGACTTAACAGCAAGGAGGTTACTAGGTCATTGTGATGAGTTCCTTATGTCTGGACACAAGTCTCCATCGATGTCTCATATTTGTTATACTTCTCTGCAGAGACCACTTTTGTCTCAGACTATCTCTTCAAGAATATTTATGTGACAGACACTGTTGTAAGATAGGTAGAGATCATGTCACTCCTTGTAGGCAGAGGGTGATAGAATGTTCCCCTCAGTGGCCAGGGTGGGCTAGGGTCACTTACACGCTCCTTTATAAGATGGGGTTCCCTAAGCTGAGTGCCCTTAGTAGAGGTACAAACCCACTCTATGTGCAGTCTCTCTGAGTCACTGTTCCCTCTGTGGCTAGGGGACATGGAACTATTACAAACATGAAACCCATGTTCCTGCAGGGATGTGAATAAGAAAAGCCTTTGCCTCTGACCCAGGAAACTCACATCTCCTTTTGGCACTGGGGAAACTGAGGCAGGATAACTTGTGAGCTTGCAGTGGGTAAAGCTTGGAGCCTTCATGGTCCCTCATGCTCCAGTTAGGGTCAGATCAACAGAAAAGGGTGCAAAAGTAATTCTGAAGTAGCTGAGTCAGGGGTCAGGGCGGAAAACAACAGTGGTGTTTACTGAGAGGAAAAACAAAGGCGGTTCCTGTAAAAGAGCCATGAGCTGGCTTTGCTGTGTTGAGGCTGAAGACTAAGGGGACCTGGAGGGGGAAAGAGGGCAGGTCCTTGTTCCTGCTGAGCTGGGACAACAGGAGAAGCTCCAAAGCCAAGCTGAACCCCTCGGCCTACAGTGCCCCCTGAAGCCAGCACTTCCTGCACCCACGTTCTGGAGGCACATCAAGGTCCCGAGGAGATGCCGATAACAGATTCCATTAAAAAAAAAAGAAGAAGGAGAAGAAGGAAGAAAGAAGAAGAAGATAAAATGTGTGCTTTACCCAAAACTTAGGGCATCAAGTCTCTGGAGCTGGAGCCTGGGCATCTGAAGTTTTTGAAACCCTGAGGTGATTCTGATGAGCAACCACAGTAAAAAATGATGACCAATTAGAACCAAAGGCGATTAAACTTCCCTTCAAGTCCTCAGAGGGAGCCTGCCTTGGCCCATGGAAAGGTCATCATCCTATCTGGACAAGCAGGAGGCCACTTACTACATCAGTAATCTCCGTCTTTTTTGAGGCCCCTCATTTCTGACCCAGGGACCAGTCATCACTCGCCATGTAACCACTGCATTTGAAGCAAGCAGACTTCCCAGGCTACTAAACGCCAGTTACGGTCTAAGGTAGGCATCTCCTTCCTGTCACCCTAAACTACCTAGACAAATTATCCTGCTCAACAGATCCTCTGAAGAAGTCAGCTGGAAACCCCCACGCTTGCCTAGTCTTATGGGCACAACCCCAGACACAATTCCCCCCACCGACCCCCATTCTGTCCCTTAATACCCTCTGTAAAAGTCCAGACACAGCAGCCTCTTGCTGACAGTCAGGGGCCCTGAGCTTCAGGCAGTGCCCCTAGGAAGCACATAGACTTCTGTAACTTCCATGCACCCAGTGCAGCTGACAGCCTTCCCATGGGATGGCTTATGACCTCCCCTCATTTGGGGAAGGTTGGTCCCCTTTTCCCCAGCAGCACAGCCAAAGGGGAGCCATCTAGTCCAGAGCATACACCCTCAGTACTGTTCGAACGTAAACTCATGAGAAGCTTGGTTCAGTCTGGCAACCCCACAACTTTTTCTCTGCTTAATTTCATTCCACCTCCTGGCAACGTAGTTATTTCAAAAGAAATGACTGGTTCAGAAATCCTTCAAGCCTGGGAGAAACCTGGAATTTATTAGCAAAATAATTTCTCCCAAGGCTAACTCTTCACCCCTCATTTGCCTTCCCAGTTTCACGCTTCAACAGGATTGGGGGTCAGAGGGAGGTGTCCTGGAAGGCTAGGCACCCGCTACGCAGGACGCAGGCTGAGCTCATCCCAGGCTGGCTGACAGTTGCCAGAGTCGGTTTATTGTATTTTTTAAAAATACTTCATGTATTTATTTTAGAGAGAAGGAAAGGGGAAAGAGGAGAGAAACATCAATGTGAGAGAGGAACACTGATCAGTTGCCTCTCGCACATACCCTTTCCAGGGCCAACCAAACCAGCAACCCAGGCGTGTGCCCTGATGGGAAATAGAACCAGTGACTTTTCCCTTTGCGACAACACCCAACCAACTGAGCCACACAGACTGGGATGAGTCAGTTCATCTTTGAAAATAAAAAGGTCTTACAAGGACATAGATAGATCCATTTAGCAGAATAGAAGGCCAACCTTTAGGTGAGCATATACTGTCTGCCCAGGAACAAAAGGACTCTCATCCGCTTGTGACACGCTCAAAGCAACAGTCGTGCAAACACCTGGGTGCTAGAAACATGGAGGTGAATGATATGGGCCAATTCCATGGACAAAAAGATGCCACTCATTAGTTCAAGGGTGACAAGTTCTTCAAGAGAGAGTGTCATGGAAGCATGTCTTGGACCGGTGAAGAGGGGCTAGCAGATTTCTGATACCCCCCACCCCCTTCACCAAGACAGCTGGTTTGCATGAGGTCTGAGCACAAACAGGTGTGAGAAGAAGAGTACTTCATGCCTCTTGACCCCACACTGTAGGTGCTCCAGTCTCCATCTTACAAGGACAGCGCTGAGGATGGGAGGGCAACGTCATGTACCTAAGGCCACCCCATAAGCAGTGGCCACACTCCAAGTGGCCCTTTGGAATAATAGGCATAGTTCCAACATGCGACTTTCTGACTTTACCACAAAAGGGTTTCCTTTTTCCTAGAATTAACCTGAAGAACTTTTTCACTGTGTACAGATGGCATACTTTTTAAAACGAAAGAACAGGCCCACAATGGAATCACTCATGCTAAGCCCCATGTCAACAAACTAAGACAGTCTTAAACCAGCCCATCAGGAATCTCCTGATCAGCTCCAGGGAGGTGATCTGCCTGGTCGACCCCTATCGTCCCCTATAGAAAAGTGGCCTCAACACAACCAATCCACTTTTTGTACTCATGTTGTTCCCTTCTGCCTGTAAGTCTCATCTTGTATTGCTCCTGGGCGCCTTTTCCTCTTGCTTGCTGCCTGATTCATGAATGGTTGAACAAAATTAATAAAACATTTCAAATTTACTCACTTAATCTTGTTTTTTAAACAATAATATCCTTCAGGCTTAACAAATGATCAGACTCCTAGAGTCTCCATGAGACCGAGTCATTGAGGCACGTGTTCCAAAGCTCAGTCTGACTCCACTTCTTCCCATGACAGTCAATAAAGGAACCAAGATCTCACAAAGACATTGCTCTGCACCACGGTGGAATAGCCCAGTCTTACTCTTTGTATTTGTCTTAATACTCCCCTCTCACCCTACTACTTGAGTAGAAGGTTTCGTATCTTGTACATGAGACCTGAAAAATCATGTGTTGTGAGTGAGCATTAGCACCTGTTCAAGGAAGCAGTGTAATGAAAGCATTGGTAGAAGTTAAGTTAGAACCTGAGCCCCGAGGCCTAAGATGGTTCTTTCTAAAAAGGCACGTCACATCCTGAGAGCCATTTTCTTTTCCCTGCTGTCACAGGCTAGGTGATGGGCTGCAAAATGCGGCTCCCTGTAGATTGTCTTTGCTTTTCAAGGTGTGGTCTGCAGATGTCATCAGTGACACCTGGGAGCCTGCTGGGGCTGTGGACTCACCAGCCCTACTGGAGTCTGCTAGCTCAGACCCTGGTGACGAAGGCAGAATTAAGGTGACCCGGTGTTCACATGCATTGAAGTCTGAGAAGCTCTGGTGACTCATTAGGATTCTCTGGGCGCTTATAACAAGTGAGGAATGGTAGCAAGTGAGTTTTTGTTTTGTTTTGGTGCTTCTGGGTGATTCTAATGTGCGTCTTATCAGCTGCTGAGAGCTACTGCTGTAATACAAGGGTCTGGCTTTTACCCAAAAGAGAACAAGAGTGTCTCCTCCAATGCCACCTGCTCTGATGCCACACCCCCTCCTGTAACATGCTGCTGACCACCCTGCCCAGCCCCCAAGTCATAGCAACTTCACAGGAAGGGCGGGGCCAGATGGAGGAAACACTTGGGTTTCAGAACAAGAAGAAACTGTTTCCTGTTGCCCTGGTGAGCTTTAAGGCCACTTGATTTGCAAGTCTGTAAAATTACAGTGACTTCTTGGTATGTGCCTTCCACAAAATGCTTTGCTGGGCAATTCTGACAAATTTGGGGACAAATTTTATGACAGTGCCCAGATTTACCAAAAATTCTACTTTGCGTCAGTCACCTCTTCATTCAGAATGAAGTGGCTGTCATTCACCTCAATTACCAACCTTCATCATTCCTTAAGTTTCTGAGTGCTTGGCATATGCTAGGGACTGGGCTACAATTCTGGGACTTGCTCTCCTTGACCTTCTTACCGCCTCTCAGCAGTGTTCCCCATCCCTGTGGCCTGCAAGTCTGGGGCCTCCCCACCCCTCCAGCCCCACTCACCTTCCCCCTCCTGCCTGGAGTGTCTCCCTCAGCTCTGCTCTCCCCTGGAGTTGCTTGTCCTTGATGTCTCTTCCATTGGCTGTTACCATGTTCTTCCATCTCAGTCAGCCCCACCTGGGAAGAGTTTAGCTCCTGATGAAGTCTAAAATTTCCATGTGGGCTTCTCTCTCTTTAGTTCACATTACCTCAAAAGTGCACGAAGACTGCTTCCAGCTCTGAGCCTGGAACACAGTAAACTTTCAGCAAATGCCATCTGTTATCTCAAGGGATAGATACAGCATTAACCCTGAGAGCAGGGAGTTCGGTGAACTAGTGGGTTGATTTTGTCACAAAAACTAAAAGAAAGCACACATCGTGGAAGTATAACTCTTTATTTATAAGACTTGAATCACTCTAATAAGTTGCATTTAAGATCACTGAGTTCCAAGAAATACAGATTGCAGCACCACCATTTTTAATGATAATGTGATAAAGCATTCCTTATTTTTAACATGTCCCACAAAAGGTGTCAAGGTTGTTTTCAAGAGCTTAAAGCAAATACAAAGTGTACCCCACATTGCGTTCAGGCTCACACATTCGAATAATGAGCACATACACACGCATCATCTTTCCAGTGGAAAGTAGCACATGGCCTACAGAGAAATCCTACCATTCCCAGCTGAGAAACCAGCAACAGGGCATCAAATTCTGTATCCACTTCCTAGGATGGCCATAGCAAAGTACTCCAGAGTGGGAGGGGGGGCTTACACCACAGAAACGTATTATCTCACAATTCTGGAGGGTGAAGTCTCAAGTCAAGGTGTCTGCAGGGTTGGTTCTTTCTGGGTGCTCTGACAGAGAGAATAGGTTCCATAGTCCCTAGATTCTGTGGGTTTGCTGGCGATTGTCTGTGTGTGTTTCATGGCTTAAAGACATATCACTCGATCTCTTACCTTCATGCTCACAGGATGTTCTCCCTGTGGGCGCCTCTGTGTCCAAATTTCTTGCCCCCCCCCTTTTTTTTTAAAGAGTTGTTTTTAAAGAAAGAGGAAGGGAGGGAGGAAGAAAGGGAGAGAAACATCAACGTATGGTTGCCTTTCACCTGCCTCCAGCCACAGACCTAGCTGGAGACCTGGCTTGCAACCTGGTTATGTGCCCTGGCTGGGAATCAAACCAGCGACACTTGGGTTCGCAGGCCAGTGCTCAATCCACTGCAAATTTTCCTTTTTATAGGAGCACTGGTTATACAAGACAAGATTTCATCTTATCTAATTAATTACATTTGTAACAACCCTATTTCCAAATACAGTCATATTCTGACTTATTAAGGTTAGCGCTTCAACATATGAATTTTTGGAAGATGCAACTCAACTAACTCATAACCACTTCCTAAAACACAAGTTACAGTCAGTGATCAGACCACTCCCCAACACCCTACCAGTCTTCACCACCTGTGCAATCACAGTTAGAAGTTCTTAGATCAAAATAAACTCTAGATGATCCACATGGGAGCTTCTAGAAGAAGTAGATGGAGTGTTCTCTTCATTGTTCGAAAGTTACCTGTGTGACAAGTGAGCAGCCTCAGACCATCCCCTCTCTTCCATTAACTGTGAGTCTAGGCAGAAGGGCAGTGCCCTTTCAAGTCCTCGCAGCAAGATCAGGATGTAAATGGTGGAGAAAAGTTAGGCAACCTGCTCCCTAATTCTCTTAAATAAGCTATGTTATTTTCTGGAGTGTCTAAAATGAATAAAACACCTACCCATCCCAAGCATAACAACTGTACAAGTACGTAGCCTTCAAGTTTCTGCAAAGGGTTAGCATCTGCAGGAACTGTTCCAGCTCCAGTCAGTTGTTTTATGTGATCGCCACTAGAGGGCAGGCTGTTAAAACATTCTGGTTCAACCAGCAGCTCAGCAAAAGCAAAATACGCAATAAATTCCAGATTTACAAGGTTGTCTTTCTCCCACATATAATGCAACTGCACATTCAGTGAAGGGCAACAACATGGGAAGCTGTATCTTGTTTGCACACTAGTTTTTGGAGCTTACTAATGGTGTGAAGCTGTGAACTCACCTGCTCTTCCTGCAGGTTTTCTTTGGTCCGGAGTTCCTGGTAGCGGAGGAACCCACTGCACCGACCGCGGAAGGTCCTGTGGAGTTTGGTTTGGGTTAATGAATGTCACTCACTCAAGCACCCTCTCATAGGTGCTTATACAAACACACCAAGAGACCAAGAGAAACTGCATTTAATTCCTGAAATTAAAGAAGTCCTAAAAACTGTCACTTTATAAGCTCTACCTTTGTCAAACTCCCAAAAAGAAAGGTTCAAGTAAGCCTAAAGTTGGCTTCAGCCCCTCTCTTCAGAGTTGAGCTGCTCTTCTCCGGGCCTCGCGTCCTCTGTTCCCAATCAGATACATCTGCCCTGTCTGTGTCTGTCGTCATGTATAATAAATCTGTCACCAAGAGAAGGCCCAGCTGGGTTATTTCCAGGCGAACACCACATTTTCCTTTTCATTTCAAGACTAGGCTTCTCACTCCTGAGAGGGCAGCATCTAGAAACACCCCACGCCTGACTAGAGTGCTGGCCAGCGTTTATGGAGAGGCTCCCAGTTCTTCCTTGGAGGTCTCATCAGGATTTCCCTAGAGAAGTAGGGT
This sequence comes from Noctilio leporinus, assembly GCA_004026585.1. Lineage (NCBI taxonomy): Eukaryota > Metazoa > Chordata > Mammalia > Chiroptera > Noctilionidae > Noctilio > Noctilio leporinus. The sequence continues at coordinate 72,634 of PVIW01004606.1, read as the reverse complement.
TCGTGGAATCAATGACCAAGGGCACTGCGGAGGGCTGGCCAGGTCACTGGGCTCCAGCTCCACATTGTTCAGCCCACAGGCTTCCCAGGGCTCCGCTCCAAGCCAGCGGAAATAGACTGAAGAGCTCCACAAAGCTGCAGAGGGACTCCATTCCTGCCCCCCCCCCCCCCCCCCCCCCCCCCCCACGGCATGGCTGAGAATAAGAAAATAAGAAAAAGCCAAGAGACACTTTTCAGAATCCCCTTGAGAGAAGAATGACTGGAAGGACCTGTGGCAGGAAGAAAGCTGAAAGAAGAGGTACTGTACATTCCTTGCAGGAAAGAAGAAATCAAAGTAGAGGATTTTTTTCAAGTGTTTCATGATGCTAAATTCTAGTTTTTAATTCCTGTGTTCACTTAAAAACAAACAAACAAAAAACTATCAGATATTTTAAAATCATGGGAGCAATGATATTTGCAGTAACCAGTCCAACAAGAGGTACAGAGCAATTAAATAATCATCCTCCAAATGGTCCTCCAAGCCTTTCTCCTTCTAAACACAGCAGATACTTCCTGTAAGTTCTGAGTTGTGTGGACAAAGCATCCTTTTACTTCTGAGCTGTAATATTTCCCACTTGTTGGCCTAGAGTTTGCCAAGAGCAAGGAGGACAAATTACCTCACGAATAAAATGGTCTCTACAGCACAGCTAAGAAAACTCAAGAAACAGGGATTAGCCATCTCCCATTACCACGGATAAATTTCCCTTGAGTCAAAATAACATTTTGGTCTCAAATATCCAGCGGAATGAGACGAAGTGTTTTTCAAACAAGTCTTGGCACAGTGTCAGGGTCTGAGAATACTATTTGAACCTCAAATTTTTGTTTTCATTTCATCTTTAAAGAAAATATTTAATACCCCTAAAGACAGAAGTCTTCTACAGTGATAATTCAAAATGAAGTTAATTAAAGTTGGTATTTCTCAAATTGGTTAAGACCCCTGCTCTAAGAAGCTGTAGGCAATTATTTCCTCAAAAAAAAGTTACGTAGGCTCATGAGTCCTAATGCTCACTGTGCATTAAATTTTCAATGGAATCTTCTTTAACATGTAGGCCCTGGCTCCCATCCTACAGAAGTGCTAGGGACAAGGCCTGATAATCTGTCATCTATTTGGTCCCTGAGTGATTATGACCAGCAGACAATGACCTCAGGAACAGAGATTTCCTACATGCCCAGCTCTGCCCCTGTCTCTCATTAGTCACAAAGATAATTTTCTCTCCCAACCACAATGTCCCCTCTCCCTTTCCCCCTTACAGAATCAGACCAGAGAGCGGTTCTTCTCAAATTGTGCTCCCCCACCCCCTACCCCCCACAAAAAACTGCAGCAGCAGTCACCTGGGAACCAGTCAAAACCACATATTCTAACCTCCCCCAGCTCCAGAGCTACTAAAAAAGAAATTCTGAGGGTGAGGCAAACATAGTAATCTGTGTCTCAACATACCATCCCATGATTCTGATGCATGCTGAACTTTGAGAAAAACTTGATTTGAGAATTCTGCGATTTCAAGAGAGACAAAATGAAGGAAGACATAACTCCATGTAAGGTAGAACCAAGTTTATTAATGACAGCCTTTATTACAACCACTCCCAAGTGAAAAAAAAAGGGGTGATTCGTTAAAACTCACTTGGACTTCCATTTGGCCTTTCGCTGGATATGCCAAAAGGTGGGAATCTTGCCTGGTTCTGAATCAACTGGTCAGATGGCATTCACTGGAGAATGAGGTAATAAACATAAAGGACAAGAGTGCCCAGCAGATAGTCATGTCTCTGCGTTGAAATGACACTATAGAAGGACAACTGCGGTGGGGCAGAGATGAAGTACGGAATGAACAGCTGAAGTATGGAAGGAACATCTCTAACTATACAGAGACACAAAAACACACACATGCAGAGTCATACACACCCAAACTCTGGAGACCAGGTTTTCAAAGAATTTCATCCATTCTCTGAACAGACTGACACATTCATCAGCCACAGGGATGCAACATGGGGCTAAGATGGAACCCTTGCTAAATTCCCACAAAGTATGCTAACTGGCTGCCCAGGAATGTGTTGGCAAATGTGTCACCACCAGGAAATATGCTTGTGGTTTTCCCAGCATTCCACAGACTAGTACCTGCAGCCCTAGGAGAAAAACATCCTGGTAGACAATGGCTGGATTAAAATCTGGGCGCAAAACTCATCCCACCCACCTGGAGACCGGGCAGAGTGGGTAGCAGCACCTGGAGGTGTTTTTCCACCTCTGACACAGAACATCTGCCCCATCGATGTTCTCCCCTCCCAAGGATTTGTGCTTTGTCACCATTCGGATGGTTCATCTGCACTGAGAGAACAGAAGGAGCTCTGCCCGTGCACTCATTGCTTTCTTTTTTTTAATAAAAGAAAAGTAAAACCAGAAGAAGGAGGAAAAAAAAACAACAACAACAGTAGAACCTTTCTGGTTGTGTGAACATTGTTTTGGGAGGGGGTTTAATTCCATTCAAAGAGAAGGAGGAGTGAGATGCAGAAGAGACCAGAATGACCAACACAGTGAAGGGATTATTGAGTCCATGGAAGCATCTGCGATGGCCCAGCTGATCCCTTCCCAGCCAGGGAGGACTCGCCACACCTCTCAAGGCCATGAACTATCAAATGCTGATCAAATCACACCTATAAATGGTGTAGGTGAGATGGCAGAAAAAGTAGCTGATGGATTCAGGTCACAGGTCATGCAGGAAGACTAAACAAAGAAAATTAATATTTGAGCTTGTAAGAAAACACTTCAAAATTTAAGAGAAACTGTAGCTTTCACATTTAAAAGAAAAAAGAAAGAAAGAAAAGAGAAAAAAAAGCCAAAACCCCAAAGTATTCCAGAGTTTCCAACACCTAATTTGGTGGGCTGTGGTGAGGGGTATTTAATTAGTACCTCACCATTAACTTCATTATCTTCTTGGATTTTATTGATAAATAAAGCACAGGCCTATTTAGTAAAAAGATCTGTCCTGCTAAAATTCAGCATCATGAAGTGTTCCCATGTCCTTGCTCAGTGCACGTGAAATACACCACTTCTCTTACAAGGACACCAAATGTGCCCACCCAAGTTACTTGTTAATGTGATCACAAAATCGGACCCCAAAGCCAAGTTGTTTTCTTCTTGGGATGAGAGTTGCCACAGTTCTTTGACATGTACAGTGAAGGGAGGCCAGTCCCCCAGCCCTCACACGTTAAGGGGTTGAGTTTCAGAAAAGGTGGACTTCCTTGGGCCACGGGCAGAAGACAGTTCCTTCAAGGTGTGAGGAAGAGCAAAGCTGCCCCTCCTAGCCTGCCAATTACTGCTGTGGAGAACAAGACTGTTTTCCACACAGTCAAGTACATCTGTGTCCCTCACCCTCCCTTTTTTCTTTTTTTGGTAAGTATCCAACCATCCATAAATTCATGACTACAGCAGAGATTCACGGTGCTATGACTTTCACACTGGTTTTTTTTTTTTTTTAATTCTGTCAATGAGCAGCATCTCCCAGTTTTACCCCCCAAAACAAGTTCTTGGCAGCTCCATCAGGTGGGATTGCAGGATGCCTCTGTGACAAGGGTCCATGCAGTGTGGATTCAGTTGGGCACGCTGGAGGGTCCGGAGGGCTCGGTTATCCAGTGTCTTACAGCAGCTGTGGCAGGCCTCTGCTCTACCAGCTGGCCCTGACAGCCTCAATGTCGCTGACCAAATTCTGGGCCAGGCAGATCCCAAAAATCTGAGAAATGCAAAGAATCAAACAGTGAAACTCGGAACTTCATTAGGTTTTTCCTTAGCCAATGAATCCCATTTTTCTTATCTTTGATTTTTTAAACTGACATATAATCCATATACTGCAAAGTCCAACATCTAACTTAAAATGTGTGATTCCATGATTTTTAATCTATACACAAGAAGGTTCAACTACAACCACTACCTGATGCCAAAACACTTTAGTACCTCAAAAAGAAATTATGCCCATTAGCTGTTATTCCCATCCCTCCAATCTCCACAGCCCTGCAGCCACTAACCTATTTTCCCTCTCTATGGGTTTGCTCATTCTGGACATTTCCTATAAATGGAACCATGGAATATCTGGCCTTTTGTGTCAGCCTGCTCTCATATAGAAAACTGTTTTCAAGGTTCACCCATATTGTAGCATGCACCAATAGTTTGATACATTTGATGGTTTGCACAATATTCCATTCTGTGGATGAATCACACTTTGTTTACCCATCCATCAGGTGACGAACATTTTGCAGTTTTCCACTTTGGGGCTATTATGAATAGTGCTAATATGAACATCTGTGTACAAGTTTTCGGGTGAACATATGTTTACAATTTTCTTGTGTACATACCCCAGAATAGAATTACTGGGTCATATGGTAACTGTTTAATTTTCTGAGGAATTGCCAAGTTGTTTTCCACAGAGGCTGCATCATTTTCATTCCCCTTAGCGATGTGCGAGGGTTCCAATTTCTCCACATCCTTGACAACTCTTGTTATTGCCTTCTGCTTTAATTATAGCTGACCCTGGAGTAGTATGGGGATTAGGGGTGCTGAAATCCCACAAAGTCAAAAACCTGCATATAACTAGTCAGTTCTCCACATACTAAGATTCCCAACCATGCAGTTGAACCTTGAACAAATCAAGTCAGTTGACCTATATAAGTCAACTCAACTGTGATCAACTGAAAAATAGAAAAATGTGCTTATGAGTGGACCCACACAGTTCAAACCCGTATTGTTCAAGGGTCAACTATATATCCATCCCAATGTGTGTGTGGTATGCTATATCACTGTGGCTTTGATTAGAATTTCCCTAACAACTAATGATGATGAGCATCTTTTCATGTGCTTATTATTAGCTATTTGTATCTGCTTTAAAGACATGTCTATTTAAATTTGTCCATCTTTAAACTGGGTTTGTCTTTCTAATTGTTGAGTTGTTCCTTATGTATTCTAGATACTTGATCCTTACCAAATATAATGATTTGTAAATATTTTCCCCTATTTTATGGGCTGTAATTTCATTTTCTTGATAGTATTTTTATCACAGAAGTCTTTGATTTTGATCAAGTTCAATTTGTCTACTATTTCTTTGGTTACTTATACTTCTGGTGTCATGGCTAAGAAACACTGCCTAATCCATGGTCATGAAGTTACACCTGTATGTTCTCCTGAAAGTTTTATAGTTGTAGCTCTGATATTTTGGTCTTTGATCTATTTGAGTTAATTTTTGTCTATGATATGAAGTAACAGTTAAAATTCATTCTTTTGCATATAGATATTCAGTTGGTCCAGTACCATTTGCTGGAAAAAAATTATTTCCCTAGTGAATGGTCTTGATTTGCTTGTCAAAAATCAACTTATCATTGATGCATGAGTTTATTTCTGGAATTTCTGTTCTATTTCACTAAATTACATGTCTAATCTTAAAGGGTTTTGTTTTTTTTTTTAAGATTTTATTTCATTATTTTTAGAAAGAGGGGAAGGGAGAGAGGCAGAGAGGGAGAAAGACATCAATGTATGGTTGCTTTTCACCTGCCTCCAGCCACAGACCTGACTGGAGACCTGTTTGCAACCTTGTTATGTGCCCTGGCTGGAGAATCAAACCTGCGACCTTTGGGTTCACAGGCCGGTGCCTTATCCACTGTGCTACCAGCCAGGGATACATGTCCAATCTTATGCCTGTATATGCACTATCTTGAGTGCTGTAGTTTGAAGTAAGTCTGGAACTGGAAAGTGTGAATTCTCCAACTTTGTTCTTTTTCAAGTTTGTTTTGCTCTTCTGGGTCCCTTGCATTTCCATATGAATTTTAGGATCAGCTTGTCCATTTTGGGGGGAAAAAAAAGGCAGTTGGAATTTTGACAGAGACTGCGCAGAATCTGCAGATCAATTTGAGGAGTACTGCCAACTTAACAATATTAAGGCTTTCAATCTGTGACTATGGAACAGCTTTCCATTTATTTAGGTCTTCTTTAATTTATTTCAACCACTGTGCCCTATTTACGCTCAAGGAAAGGTATCACATTTCCATGTGATGCAAGAGCCTAGTGCTTGAGAATGCCCAGGAGGAAAAGCGAGCATGCCTTCCTCTCACTAGCACTTGGGAAAGTGATGCAGACACTAGAAAGGACACAGCATGTCTATGAAAATCCAAAAAACTTAACCTTGCTACTTGGATCTCTTTTGACCATTCCTGTCTGCCCAGCTGTCAGGTGTAGTACACTGAGCTCAGGGAAATGCTGGAATGTCAGCAGGCAGCTACTGACCCAATCAATTTCTCTATCTTCAAAAGTAAAAAAGGTTTCCTAAAGTATTCTAGGATAGTAGCATCTAAAATCAGAGCTTTAGGACTAAAAGTGACCAGAGGGGAGGGGAAGAAGGGAGGAAAGAAGGGGAAGGTTCTAGACAAGGAACATGTATAAAGGACCCATGGACATCGACAACAGGGTGCAGGATGACAGTTGAGGGGTAGGGGGGTGGCCAGACCAGTGGAGAGCAATGGGGGAAAATTGGGACAACTGAAATAGAACAACAATAAAATAAATAAAGAAAAGAAAACCACAGCTTTAATAAAATACAAGCCAAATAATTTGGGTCTGTTTCCCAGCCCCTCCAATTGTACCTTAAAAACTGTGCCAATGAAGGTGATTAAGCAAAGCGCCTGTCCTGACGAGGGTTCTCCAGGGCATCATTTCCCCCTGGCATCCAGAAAGGAGCCGTGTCTTACCTGCAGCAATGCGATGCCTATGAATATACCAGCCACGATGGTTAAGTTGTCCTGCAACCACTTCTCAAACTGTGGCACACAGCCTTTCGTGTAGATTACGATCTGCTGATCTACTTCCTTCACGAGGGAAAAGGAAAGCACAGCATCAGCACGTAAGTTCAAAAGCTCCTCCAACGCCCTCGGTGCTAACAGCCAAGGTGATAGTCCACTTACTGGTTTCTGCCTGGCATCGTAGCCACATTGAGTGTTGATAACATCTTCCTGGTGGAGAAAGAAAACAGAACTGTGAAACTAATGCCTACTATAAAGCCTCGGGGAAGAATAGCCATTAAATATCAGCAACAGACTGTGTATTTGGACATGCAGACAGGGCAGGTGCCTTAATGAACACTTTTGCACACTATCCCATGTCACCATTATAACAATCCTCAAAAGGAGGTGTTAAAATGTGCCCTATTTTCCAAAGGAGGAAAACTGAGGCTCAGGAAACAGCAGGAAGAGCAAGCCCATCTTGTGGAAGGTACGTAATTCAAAGTTGGTAACTTCAATAAGCGTATGGGCTATAGGGAACTGGAGGCACAGACAAACACCATGGTTAAAGGATACAATGACTATCTTCATTTTTGCTTTCTTGCCAGGGGTCGGGGCAGTTCTACTTTTGAATCTGTATCAATGTGAATATAGTATTTCATGAAAAATAAACTAAAGCTCTAATCACATATCACATGGACAGATGTTCTGACATCTGAGAGGCCTAATCAGAAATTTGGGTTCCCATCTTTTAGGTTTATTCTCCCCCCTCTGCAGGGCATGGGTGGAATTTATCAGCTTAGCATTTATGGAATGAGGTATCTTGACCCAGAGGATCTCTACTTGAAAGGGGAGGTATAATGCTTTCTAAGAATCTTCAGGATTCATAAGATGAGATGCTAACATGGGGCAGGAAGTGGAGACAGGGCACAGTTTGTATCTACCGGCCAGTACCAGGCTGCCGGACTGGGCAACCTAGGCTCTGTGCTGGGCACTCCTGCCTTCCGGCCCTCCTCAGAGGAAAGGGAGATTCAAACCAGTGGGAAAGGTTAGCTGTCCTGGAGAGACCCTAGATCAGGAAGCACAGCCCTTACAGTTTCTTAGTCCATGGTAAAACACACACACACACACACACACACACACACACACACACATAAAACTGCAATTAATTGTGGGCATTACAACAGTCTGGGCAGCTGGGGTCTTTCCACATAGCATTCTAGCCCTATCTTGTCTGAAACTCTTCTATTCCAGTATAGCCCCAGAATTAAATCGGGAAGAAAAGGGTTACTAACCCCAAACCAATGCAGAATGCTCTCAAGTAAGCTGTCCAAGGAAGGAATAATGGGCAGCACAAACTACCTGGGTCTGAAGCTCAGTGCCTACACCTGCGGGCAATGGCAGCTTGGGACAGTTTACCTACACTCCATGGACCTTGATCTACCTAAAAGGGAAGATAATGGTGTGTCTGCCAGTAGGAATGTTCTGAATTTAACTGAGCCAAGACACAGAAAGGCTTAGAATAGGAAGCAGCATGTATTGCTAAATTAATGCCAGTGATTATCAGTCCTACAGAAAAGAACTGGGCACTATCACCCCTGCAGGAGCTACAATTAGGACTAGGCAGGTAAGAAGAGAAGAAGAGGTTTTAAGAAAAAAATTGCTGTGCACATCCACACACCAACTCATGTGATGTACTGAGCAGGCAAGCAATTTCCTGCTGTCCACTTACCGCCGGATCCTTAGTACAGCAAGAGAATGGCACGCCACATCGCTCCCGACTTGCGTTGGAATCTGTGCAATTGAAGTAAATATTTAGGTTCCAATCATCAGCTCCAAAAGCCCCACAGCACTGCCACTAGAGCAAACAGGAGAGAATTAGAACATCTCAACGTGGAGGCCACCAGGCGCCTACACTCACACCCACCCAAACCACCGACACTCAAATTCTACCAGCTTAAAACTTCTCTTCTGTCTCAGACTTCATTTTTAAACCAAACTGAACCTAAACCGCCCATATAAAAGCTTCCAAAATAAGTGAGACTGAGGGTTTGTAAAAAAAAGTGTTGTTTTGTGATTGAAAGAATGATGATCTCTATATCTATGTTCTGTTCCCATTCTGGTTGTTTGCTTAGTTGGCTTTTATTTTTTTAGATTCAATTGCTGATAGTTGAAAGTCTGCTGTCATTTTAATATTTATAGTTTTGATCTTCCTTTTCTTAAATAAGTCACTGTCACATTCCATGCAATAATGGCTTGGTGATGATGAATTCCTTCAGCTTTACTTTGTCTGGGAAACCCTTTATCTGCCCTTCCATTCTGAATGACAGCTTTGCTGGATAGAGTATTGTTGGTTGTAGGTCCTTGCTTTTCATCACTTTGAATACTTCTTGCCAGTCCCCTCTTGTCTGCAAAGTTTCTTTTGAGAAATCAGATAGTCTTATGGGAATTCCTTTGTAGGTAACTGTCTGCTTCTCAGATTCTCTATCTTTAATCTTCGGCATTTTAATTATGATGTATCTTGGTGTGGTTCAATTTGGATCTAGCTTGTTTGGGACTCTGTGCTTTTTGGACTTGCATTTCCTTTACCAAACTTGGGGAGTTTTCCTTTATTATTTTTTCACACAAGTTTTCAATTTCTTGCTCTTCCCTTTCTCCTTCTGTCACTCGTATTATTCAGATATTGGCACATTTAATTATCCCAGAGGTTCTCAAGCCTCTCCTTATTTTTTTGAATTCTTGTTTCTTCTTTCTGTTCTGGTTCTTTATTTTCCCTGTTTGTTTCAAATCACTGGTTTCGATTCCAGCTTCCTTCCCTTCACTGTTGGTTCCTTATACATTTTTCTTTATGTTACTTGGAGTATCCTTCATTTCTTAATTTTGTGGTCATACCCAATGAGTTCTCTGAGCATGCTGATTACTAGTGTTTTGAACTCTGCATATGATAGGTTGGCTATCTTCATTTTGCTTTTTTTTTTTTTTTTTCTGAGGTTTTATTCTGTTCTTTCATTTGGGCTATATTTCTTTGCCTTTTCAATTTGACCATCTCCTTATTTGTTTCTGTGTATTAGGTAGAGCTGTTCACTCCCTGTCTTAGAAGTAAGACCTATGTAGAAAAGTCACCTGTAAATTGTGTGGGATGGAGTCTTAGGCAATTCCCAGGGCAGGGCGACCTATTTCACATCTTTGTGGCTCTGTTTGTGTAGGTATGGCAGGGTGGGTGCTCAGAGAGGGGACAATGCTGCTGCCTGGCTTCCAGAGGCCTGCTCAGCACTCACCCCATTTGCAGTCACCTCATCTACCTCCCGTATGCAATTGGCACCCTTCCAGGTCATCTGGAGGGTTATCAGCTGAGAGAAGGGAGGGAGAGAACAGGGGAAACAGCGTAGGGATTAAGAAGCATAACTGGTAGGAACAAAATAGACAGGGGAATGCTAAGAATAGTACAGGAAATGGAAAAGCCAAAGAACTTACATGCATGACCCACGAACATGAACTAAGGAGGTGGGATTGCTGGAGGGAAGGGTGGAGGTGGGACAAGAGGGAAAAATTGGGGCAACTGTAATAGCATAATCAATAAAATACAGAAAAATAACATAATAATAAATTTAAACAATAAAGAAAAACACAATGCTGAGGTAACCAGGGAACTTCTACCTGCAATTTCTGGAATATATTGTTCTGAATCTTAGCCATTATTCACTGTTATCTGTCTTGGCTGAAAATGGGACACTAAAATATATTTAGATTTGGATAGTGTTTTACTTTCAAAAAAGTTTTTCAAAGTATTGTTGGTTACAACATATGTATTTTTTTTTAAGCAAAACTGTTTTTAAAATGTCAACTAAATAAATAAAAGTGATGACACCCATGGTATAGGGGGACAGGCAGCAGGCTCCATCAGTACAAAAGGGGTTTGATTTGCCACGTGTAGGAACACTGTCGAAGGATAAACAAGACACAAAACAACAGTGTCTGAAGGAGGAACTGGGGATGTGGGTAAGCTAGCTAGAGATTTCCTCTATTACAGTTCTGATCTCTACACATTTAAGGTTTTTTAAAAGATCCAATGCATTATGGTATCACTGACATACCTTAAACTGTACACATTTAAAGTGTACAATTTTATGAATTTTCACATAAGTATACATTATTAAACCATCACTATAATCAAAATCCCGGACACATCCATAACCCCCCGAAGTTTTAGGGGTTTACCTTTCATTATATACCTGTTAGTAAATTTGCTTTAAAGAAAAGCATATATTCACATTTTCAACGGAAAAGTTTAATTGTCTCGCTAAAAGATAATCAAGCAAGCTGTTAAATTCTGTGGGTCTTCAGATGGCCTGATTTAAAGGCTGCTCCGTGAGCAACCTCATCACTGCGCCCCCAGGCTGGCCTGGCCCTACTTCTCTAAATTAAATAAACATCCAGCCTTAACCGTTTTAACACTTTTAGGACCAACAGCCACTTCAAAACATTAAACTCCATGACAGAAAAAGGAAATGGCATGAAGACGGTACTGCCAAATAAAGCAAACAGCATTTCATGCGAACGTGTTGGAGCATGTTCCTCCCACTCATCTTGTTCTCTGAGGGACTGGATTGTGCAGCTCAAGGTTTGCCTGCAAAGCTCCATCAGGCGTGTCATGCAAGGTCAGCAGCGGTAATACTTGGCAAGGGGTGAGCTTGTGTCCATCACGACCTAACAAAGCAGTCAAGTCTGCAGAGCAGATGAAACAAGACTTCCTTTCACATGGGAGGTACAGCTTCCTGCTGCCACCGCACCAAAAACTCATGGTGCCTCCCCCAGGACAAGTGCTGATGCAGCCCTCTCCTCCCTTTATCAAAGGGACTTCAGCGCACTCAGGAAAGCTCATCCAATGGGCTTCCGGTTGCTTGCTAGTCCCGCCATACATTAATATAATGGCCACCACTGTCCAGATCTACTCAATGTATAAAACCATGCACATCTTATCACAGTGTCAAAATATGTCCAAGAGTTAAAATGTAGCTTTTATCATTTCCACTTTACCATTGGGGAAATAGGCTGTGATCCCATTAGCCCTAGGTCACTTAGCTAATCAGATCTGGGCACTAGACTGGTACCTCTGAGCCCCATTTATACCACTCTGCAGCTTAAGTGGAACACAGAGTCTGCTACTTCCTTCGCATGCTGGGGGTTGTCACACGGGAATGTTCAGAAACTGGGTGGGAGGGCATCTGCTGTACAAGTTCTTCACTTGTTAGAGGTCACCAGGTTTAAAACTTTCTCAACTTTTGGTTTTAACTGCGTGTGCTCTAATAATTCTTGAATAGGTATACTTCAGGAACTTTTTGGACAAATATTTCACTGATAAATATATTATTCTGAGCTATGAAGTGTGGAGGACGACCAAAAATGGGCAAAGAACAAAAAAGAATCCATCTTTAACACCAAATACAATGTTAAACGTACAGCAAAACAATAATTTTTAAACATTGATGACAAAGGGCAACTGCGATTAGAACCTTCTTGCCCAAGAGTGTTCCCCTTTGTTCCTCTTGGTAGAAATTAAGACAAGTGAAAATAGGATATTCCCATTTTGGGCACAAATCATGTACATCATAGAACAAGTCAGAAAATAATAGACAGGCAAACAAAGCAAAGTCCTTGCAGGACAGTCAGAGGTAGGTTCCAGCTGGCAGAGGCCAAAGTCAGGAGGACGTCCTTCGGGCTCACCCACCCCAGAAGGCTTTCAACTTGAAAAGAAACCAAATGTAAACTTACATATTCCTGGGTGAAGTCTATGAGGTTTTGCAAATCAATGTCATCCCTGTACGCTCTGATGTTGTTGTTTATAAAGAAATACAGCTGGTCTTTGATCCAGTCTTTGAAAACAAATGCCAGAACCCCGGCAGTAAGCTCCAGGAAGAAAATAATTCCCAGGAACACAGAAAACTAAGACAAAAGACACATGCACAGAGAACAGTTATAAAGGCTATTTTGATCCCATGCAACTAAATAGTTCCTTCTAAAAAGGTTTGCAATGACACTGGGTTGTCACACATATCCAAAGCAGCTATCCTTCAGTTTCCTAAGATTCATCAACAAAACTATTACACTTTAAGACAGGATTTTTAAAAATCATTTCATAATCATATTTTGGTGCTCTGGTGCCCCATTTGGCAATTAACCAACAAAAGTTCATAAGCAAACATGGATAATAGGAATTTCTCATTAGACCCACATTAAGGCCTAATGAATTTCTCCTGATTAATGTGCTGCCAGATGTTGAACAATGATCTGTCCCTACCTCTAGCAGGTTTTCGTAACACTGAAAAATAAATTACCCCAATATTTTAAGATCACTGCCATTTGTTACTCTGGCCTTGATCTTGTATGCAATATATTCCTTCGATGGATTCAGACACCGCTTTAATTCCCCTTTGCACCTGCTATACAGGGAAAATAGCAGACATGTTTATCTTAGGTGGAGAGATCAAAGAGGAAGTGGGGGTGACTGTGACATAAAAATAATTCCCCATCGAGAAACAAAATGAAACCATGGGGTTGAGGGCCTTCCTTTGTGAAGCACCAGCCTCGAATATTTTAAGTAACATCAACATACAGCCACTGGGAGACTTCTGGCTGACGCAGACAACAGGAGTTGAACAAGGAAGGGGACAGGCCAGTGGGCAATGTGGTAACTGCCCATAAATCTGGAGAAAACTCCCTTCCATCTAGAACACTCAGAAGTGCCTCACCTTAGTCAAATCAACATACTCTTCACACCCACGGTTCTTTCCACTTCCTCCAACACCCACATTGTTACCCTTTTCAAATTTTTTAACTCAAACCGATTATGAGAAATGAGGCTGCAAAGGACCAGAGCATAAACTGCAGGCAAACTCCTTTCTGGTGACAAGGGGTCACTTTCTGCACGGTGCGGCAGAGCTCCTGAAGGCTGCGGCTGCTCCTTCTATTTGGTGGGCAGACATCAAGCAGCCAACCAAGCTGAAACTATTGCGGTAAGGGTGCAAAGGAATTTTTTTTTTTACTTAATTTTAAAAGATCAAAAATTGTTCATTCATTCAGCACACAACTACTGAATGACGTGTAACAGATCAGGCCCTCCGCTGGGGGGCTATGCAGAAGCAAGGATGCTAGCACCACACCTGTTCCTCCAGAGAGCTCCCCGTCTTACGGAATTGGGGTGGGGGTGGGGTGGGAGAAGGGCAGCAGGGTGGTAACATTTTGCATTAGACGCTGGTATCTCTGACAGTGCTCATCCAGGGTGCCGAGTGCCCTTCCAGGAGGGTGGGCGTGAGGGGAGGGCTGGAAGAAACAAGTGCCTGGCCAAGTCCAGGACCTCGAGGTTTAATTAGGCCCCAACTCTAGGCCCTCCAGCCCAGCCCTGTAGGTTCCACAGAGCTGGTTCTCTGCCCCTGGTGAAAGGCAGGGAACTAGCAATGGAATCTAAAGAGCTCTTCATTATCATGAGTGGTTACCAGTCATTTCAAAGTGAGCTTTCCTCAGTCTAGAAAAAAAAGAAAAGGCAAACAAAGCATATCACTTTTACTCAGTGCCTACCCTACAGCATAAAACAACTCCCCTATCCCTCTTATCAGGTGCCACTCGACACAGCAGTTATCACACTATAAAAATGAGAAAAATCATAGCTGGCTTATGTGCACGCGCACACACCACCAGGGAACAAGTCATGCAAAGGTTTTAATTAATTTTTGTTCTTACCTTTACAAAGGCTAGGCAAGTTCAGTTTCTAGCGACCCTGATAAATGTTCTCATAATGTTTCAAAATATACATGATCAAAAATTGAGTCCAAATCAAATCCTTAGAAAATATTTGGCAGAACCCTGCACGCCCCGGGCCCAGAGCTGATTCCCACATTTGCAAATGTGGCAAGAGAGCTGCATCTCCATCTCACTGTACCTTGGCTTTTCCCTCAGCAAACTGGCCTGCTGGCATCAGATCACGGAGACTTCCCACTTATTTCAAAGACCATTCGAGGCCAGTTTGTACTGTACGCACTAGATGGAGAAAAGGATCATTTAAATATTTCCCGAGACTTAAAAAAAAAGCCAAGAAACAGCACAATTCTCTTCATTGCCACCATAAATTAAGGTGATGGTTTAGAGAAATGTACATACTTCTGCCGATTCAAGTTAACTCTAGTATCTTCGTCCATGAAAGCAAAAAGGGGCTACTCTTACAAACCAATATGGTTTAAGCGAATCCCGCAGCGGGGGACACGGAGGCTGAACTGATAACACAGTGGCAACCAGTAAGCAGGATGCGGCCCAAAGTGCTACAGAAAAGCTCAGGGAGGTGAGCTCAAGCTCCAGAAATACCTCACAGCAAGAGGACTGGCAGGCTGGCAGGCTGTGATCAGGACCAAACTCCTGCGTGCGTGTGTGCGTGCGTGCGTGCGTGTGTGAGATAAATGGCATTTAGGGAAACTAGCTCCTCCCATCAGAGAGCTACGTACACAGAATAGAGATCCAACTGCTCATTAATCTGTTCACGGAACCAAGTATCCCTTGGTTTGCCCTAATCTCATGAGCTTCCAGGTAAAACAGCCTCCAGACTGTGGTTCAGGCCAGAGGTGCCCAAATTCAAAATATGCAACCCTGCATGGATAGTGAGTGGACAGTAAGTCTGCTCTTCTTAGGGATCTTGAAGAAAAAATGCCAGAAGATGTGGCAAATGTGCTGGAGAGAGAATCACATTCTACATGGCAGCTGGGACTGCTTCTGGTCTATGCTCTTTCTGTCAATGAAGATGGTCCTCAATAATGTGTCACTAAAGGATGAGAATTATTCTACAAACAGGGGATAATTACACTAATATTGTTCTCTACAAATCCTACCATTTTCCCTCATCATAGGTGGGGGTGGGGGTGGGGTGGGGTTCAACCCTATTATCTGTTTTGGGAAAAGGAAGTGGTTGCTGCTGTGATATGACCACCACCAAAATGCCAGCATCCAGACAGGCAGGCACGTGCACAGGCCATTCTGCTCCCCTCTGGGAGGAATCCCCAAAGAAAATGCTTTCACTTTTCATTCTCTACCTTTACTTTTAAAACCTATCTACCCCCTAGGAAAACTTCGCTTCCAAACCTATTCATGCGAACAGTGATCACACCAAATACCCTGCAAGGGACCTCAAAATGATGCCGGTCATAAAAAGGAAGGCTCTGACGTCTACTGGTTCCCCATATTCACCAAAGTCTATGCTTAACAGATTTAATCTGGACAGACCACAGCCACTGTGCTTATATCTGGTTTCTCTAAACCAACTAGCTGAACAATTTCCTACTAACTATGTGCTTAAAAAAGAAAGCAAAACTCACTTAAAAGAAGAAAACTATATATAGAACCACCTTAGTTCTAAAGTTCTTTTAAGGACTAAAATGCAAAGTCACGATATACATGTACAAAACCTCCATGGATTACATGGGTGTGTACATTATTAAGGAGGCATGGGCAGGGGGCGGGGCCAGGGTGCTCTCCTGAAAGAAAAGCATCCACCAGGCCATACATACTGTTTCCAGCGCTCTTAGTACCTACAGCTCTCTCTTGCTGAACAAAAATAGGGTGTCCTGCTGGTGTGGATATGTTTAGATTTCAACCTCCGAGCACAGTGCGATACTTACAAATTTGAGAAGGAAAGTGTTTTCACGTAGAGCTCCAATGCACCCTGCAAATCCTAAAATGAACATCACTCCTCCCACCACCAGGAAAAGCCAGACAGGGTCGAAGCCACCGAGATCAGTGATGGAAGAGATGTTGGACAGGACTCCCTGGGGGCAGAAAAGAACACACACAGGGCACCGGATACAGGGTTAGTTCTCCCACATGAAAAGATTATTGCAATTGACTTTCCTTTCCCCTGAAGAAAAACTGCATCGGTCGTCTAATTATTCGGTGTGATTAATACTTAAGAGACATTGCAAGAAAAGAAAAAGAAAAAACAGAGAGCAACTTTCTTTCCAAGTCTAGATAAGTTCCTATTTTAAGTAAAACTACATAAAGCAAAGCAACCATCGTAAGAAACCATCCCCAGACCCTGTAGAGAGAAGATGTGGAGATTACCTTTGCTTTCTAAGTCCTTAAACATGAGAGGTCTGGAGTAAATAGCAGGTGTGTAAGACCCTGTGTACCTGACACTAATACAAAATACTGCTGACTGTGAACTGCAATTGAAAAATAAAAATTTTTCTAAAGGGGGAGAAAAAAGAAAAACACCTCCCAACACACAAGGAAAGAAGAGTCATCCTTTGTCCGAGGACACAGGTTGTCAAACTACCTGCTTCAAGCCCTTGGTATCTCTCAGGAAATTGGGCTCTTAATGCTAACGCAGCAGCTAGCCCAGCCATAGCTCCTGAAAGTTTTCCAGGGAAAAACACCTCCAGATCTACCCTTGAGCATCACAGATCTGTATCACACTGTGATTCTCAAAGCAAAGCATTGGGATTTAAATGATTTAGAAATGGAAGGTTACTCCCTGGGTTTCAACCCTTTTAGTCTCCTTCCAAAGGAACCCAGAGTAATTGCATTTCTTCACAAACATGCTACTTCTTTCCTGAAAGCCTTCTTCCCTTAATGTGACCCCAGCAAATATCACCCAAAACTATGTTGGAAATTATCAGATTTTCTTTCTCTAGAAATGCATGGTACAAATTTACGATTCCTTCCTATAGACACCAGCTAACATTATTTTGAAACTAAATATGTAAGAATCTTAGATACTTGGTATCATCAATATTTTTCTTATTAAATTTTACCAGCTAATGTTATTTTGAAACTGGATGTATAGGAGTCTTAGATACTCACTATCATCAATATTGTTTTATCTTATTAAGTTATTTTTGAACTCTCAAAATACCCCCAGAGTATCATGATATAGTTTGTTATAAAGTCTTAATATTAAATAGTTTGTTTTCATAGCATTCTCAATAACCTGGAAGAATATGAAGTATTCATCTGACTTCCTACTTGAGAAAATGGAACCTAGAGAGGTTTGGTGACTTGCTAAAGGTCACACAGCTACTAATTGTTTTGGATTCAGAAAGGAATGTTTACTTCAGCACTTAAAAAAAAAAAAAAAGATTTGGGGTGGCAGGAGGGAGAAAAAAGGGACAGGAACATCAATATGAGTGAGAAACACTGATCAATTGGCTGCCTCTCATACATACTCTGACTGAGGACAGAACTCACAACCCAGTCATGTGCCCTGACCAGGAATTGAACTGGAGACCTTTTGCTTTGCAGGACACATCCAACCAACTGAGCCATACTGTTCAGGGCAGCACTCTTTCTACCAGTGGAAGCTGTGTACTTGATTCCAAGCACTTCCAAGTCAGCAGCCATCAACCAATGACTCTGGGAGTTTTAAGTTTTAGCTCTTTTTAAGAGTAGTAGAAACATTTGAACAAGGATTTTGTTTGTTTGGGATGGGGGAGCATCACCTTAAGAACAATAATAGGGTATTAATCTAACCCATCCAAGGAATTAATAAGTATTAAACCTTATGAAAAAGGCCGAGGGTTTAAATAAATCACAGATGAAGGGTTAAGAGATTATGAAAGCACTCAGGAATGTAGGGTGTGCTCACTAAACTCAGGGGTGAGATGACGGAAGGCAACCACGCCCTTCACCAGACTACAGAGCCCAGTACTTGGATTCAATCTGTGCTGTAGATACCCTAGCTTTGAACTATGAACCCTGGTGGGGTATAGTCCAGCAACACAATAACTAACTGTTCACCTACACAAATGATGCTAAGAAAAGTCACACAAAATCTAAGTGACAGTGGTGAGGATCCGGTATTGAAATAAATCAATCCTGGCCCCCTCCCCCGCCCCTGAATGCCTTTAAACACAGGTATAAAAAAGTTTTAGACCTTAGCCAGGGGAATAGAGGTCTTTGGGAGTACAACAGTCTTAAAATTAAAAAATTCAACTAATAATGGGAGAAGTGGACTCAATTTATTTGGTACCAAAAAGAAGCAGCAGCAGAGGTGGAGTGACAGGAAGGGATATGAGGTCCCTATATAAAGAGGCCTTTCCAAGACCAGCATGTCTACAGCCACAGGTCAGAAAGGGTGCCTGAGCAACGGGCTTCCCCTCTGGGACAACGTTGTGACCTCTGTCAGCAGTGTCCAAAGGGGTCCCCAAGCTGGAGGGGAAACTGGGACTTACTGACCTTTAGGTTCTTTCCAACTTTAAGACCATTCTGTGATTTTGTCCACTTCTAGTGGGCTTTTTATTTGTGATTCATACTCAGGTCTGAGCAAAGATCAGATTTTTCCCACTCTTCTGTGACCCAAGGCTGGACACAAGAGCTCTGTGAATCACAAGGACAGTTATGTGGGCAACCTGGGCAGACCAAGCAAGCCAGCCAACAGACCTATGCCTAAAACATGAAGTACTCCCACCCCAGAGGCAACAAAAGTACCATCCCAGTTCACTGTAGGCTCCTGGATCAGCTGTCCTCTCTGGGTCTCATCTGGACAATGAGGTTTTGACTTCTCAGACAAACTCATTTTCATACTTTTACTCTCTCCAGCCTGCAGGTGGTTTTAATTGCAAGTCCTTTTGCTGTCTCCATAGAAACAACAATCACTAGGAGGTAGCTGGACTGCAGATTCTACTCATTGAAACCTAGACAGGGCTAGAAGCAGATCCTGAGAAGGTATGGGAAAAGACATTCTGCAAAGCATAGAATGACCAAGAACTTTATTTTTAACAGATTCAGAATATGCCCTGGTAGTTATCAGTTGAAAATGAATTCAAATCTTAAAACACCAAGCATGGAAGTCAATGCCTAATGCCCATGTGGTTAGGAATCTACTCTTTCACCTGCACATTTCCAGTCTTCACTGAAGGGGGTGGGAAGTCTTATTGCTTCTGACTACACAACGGGTAAAGGAGGAGCTGAACAGAATGCTGGCAACAAAGACTGGATTGCGAAAATGAAGGCGAGTTGAGAGCTCAGCCTTCTGTTGTCTTCAAGATGGGGCATCTCCTTGGACCTTGTAATTTCCTTAAGCTCAATTTGACAAATGAAGAAGTGCTAGAACATGCTTACCAAAGAATATTAAAGCTTGTAGTTGACAAGCATCCGGAAGGAAAAAAAATATCTAAGATTACAGTTAAGTGTGCCAAGTGATTTAAGAGACATTCATTATAGTCATATAGTGGTAAATCCTCAGGAATGATAAGGACAACACTAGCAGACACTGTCTTCTGGGAACTGCGCTTCCCCCTTTGCATAACAAGTCCTTCTCCCCCAAATCTGCTCCTCAGAGCCACCAATTCTCACATGATCCACGGGGTCAATGAATTGGAAGTGTGAATTCCCTCCCTCGGAAACCAGCTCTTAGAATAGGCATCTCTCTTTCTCTCTTTCTCTTTCTCTCTTTCTCTTTCTCTCTGTCTCTGTCTCTCTCTGTCTCTCTGTCTCTCTGTCTCTCTGTCTCTCTCTCTCTGCTGAAGCTGTAAAATGCCAAACTGGAGCCATATCCAGTATGTTTTTCACCACATGACCAAAACTGGAGCTCACACTTTATGCTGGAAATAATGTATTGGGGATGAAGGGTTAGGGTGAAAAGCAGACAATGGATAGAGGCAAATGCTGAATTTAATAGGGCTCCTTTTCTCAAAGGACTGATGTTTTTCCAGTCAGCATAACCATTAAGCCAGTGTAGAGAGTTTTCTTTCATGTTGACTCACTAGCAATTTCACATCATGAATAACATGAGTTCTGAATGGAACTTCTAGGTGCTTTGTCTATGTCACCGGCAAATAACACATGATTTGAGCTCCAATTTTGCATGTAAACATGAATGTTCAGTCCTTGGGTTTAAATGGCAACTTATTAGAGCTCACATTTATTGAAAAAAAAAAATGCAAAAAGCCATTTGGCTATACTGTCTTCTGTATCCAGGACTGCTGCTCACTGAGAGAAGTTTGCACATATAGCCTGGCATTTGTAGCCCAGTTGTAACTTCTTACCCTTCTCCACATGAATCCTGCAGGTGAAGCTCTGGGAGGGAAAGATGTCAAGAATACTGGACTTTGGGGAGAAAGTCTGAAAATAGCCTCTGAAGCTGAACTGAATGGGATGAGGAGATATGGATGAGAAGCAGAGGAATTAGCCATGTGTACTTATGGCTTTCACCATCTCTTCTGGCCAATATGGAAGTAGAATTTTGAATGGTAGCAGCAAAAACAAAAAGGAAAAGAATAAGAGCCAGAGCCAGAGACCAAGCTTGCAGTCAAATACTGCAGACTCAAGAATACAGGAGAATTTGCAACCCATAGGAAATTGGCACATTATTGACACATTATTAAGATTAATGGGCCCTGGCCGGGTAACTCAATTGGTTGGAGCCTTGTCTCAATATACCAAGGTTGCGAGTCCAATCTCTGGTCAGAGCACATACAAGAATCAACCAATGAATGCATAAATAAGTGGAGCAACAAACTGATATTTCTTTCTCACCTTTCCTCTCTCTCTTTAAAATCAATCAATACAAGTTTTAAAAAATAATTATATTAATGAAAATGAGTGTTTAAAGTTAATTGACATGAATGAACATTTATAAGAATTCTATTCTTCATATCCACAGTACATGCTCCTATATCTAAATTCTTCTGCCCATGAGTGATCTCAAGTCTACACCTGTTGCTATGGCAGGCCGCAGAGGCAAAAACAAACCAACCAGACCATAAAGTACTACTATAAAGATGAAATGAATGCCAGTCCATTTTAAACACTGAGAAAAAACAAATGCAGTCAGCAAATGAGCCATTTCATAAATCAGCTTTTAGACAACTTAGCTTTTGGCATATAAGTTTGGCCTTGAAGAGCGATCCTCCAGCAATAGATTTCCATTACCCATTAGGTACAAGACAGTATCTCTCAAGGTTGGCATGTTGTCTAAAGAGGAATAAGACACATTCATGGTACATGTCTAAGGCCATATCATCATAACAGAAGTTTGGAGAGCCAACAAACAGGTGTCTACATGTGCATCTATAACAGTAAAAGGGAGACTGTGGTATTCCATCCCCTTAGACATGCCAGCTGTGGGTGTGTCAGAGAACCCTGCATCCTGCACAAACATCCCGTAAGTACTCAAGCCCAGCTGGCTCACCTGCCATTTCTCTGGACTCCTGAAACACACGGAGAGTAGCCTGGATGGGGCCAGATGTGCAGCAGAAAGACAAGGCATTTAATACAGTCACCTAATCCTGAGTCCCAGTTTCGCTGCTTAACACCCTGTGTGATCTTGGGCAGGTTACCAAATCCGCCTAAGCCTCAGTGTCCACATCCATGAAATGGTACCCTATGGCAAGTGGTTATTATGAGGATGGAAGAATCAGTCCAGGTAAAAACAAACAGCATTTGTATTGGCACACAATAAGAATTCCAACAAAGTTTATCACCACTGTCATAAGCATTACTATTGTATTAGACCAAGAGGAAGGCATCAGCTGCTACAGATGCATGTAGGAGGGGCGTCCAACCTCACCTGCATGGGAGAGAACCTATTCTGCTCTAGCCCTTGCTCTGCCTGATGCACTTCTAAGAAACACCCTGGCCACACCCACTGGTCATGCCTGGTGGGGGTGGTAGTCACTGATATGCCCACGGATCTTCTTTCTCGGGAAATTGAAAGTCAACTAAAAGAAACTCAGAGTAAAGGTGGAAAGCAGAATCCACAAGTAAGCAACAGCCAAGAGAAGACAAAGGCCATGAGTGGGTGGGAACTAAGAGTACCCAGAAGTGGAGAAAGAAGCAGAGAGAAGTCAGTCAGTCAGGACTGGTGAGCACGCTAAGCAGTCAGCAGCTGTGTCGCTGTGGTGGTGGCACCCTGAACCAGGGGCCATGGTGCTTTTGCTTCGGGGAGCTGAGTGGGCACATTGATCACCCAAGATTCACTGCCCCTGAATGACCTTCCAGTCTCTGAACTATGTCCTGGTCCCTGTGGGACCTCGTTCAACGGGTTTATGGACGTTGTTAAAACATCAGCCCCCCTTCCCACTCATCTGCATCTCCTCAACAGCACCTCATACTTGCTTTTATATCTGGAACTTAAGCAGCTCCTTCCCCATGGTTCTACCACTGTTTCTTCCTGGAAGAGGTCTCTATGCATGTGCAGAAGTGAAAAGGCAAACAAAGCTCCAGAAGGGCTTCAAACCAATCAACCTCGGGAGCGGCTGTGGTTTTTTCCACCGCCAGCACAGAGCATCCTCTGTGTACCACCTGGCAAGCTTCAGTTCCTTCTCTCAACCCACACAGAAAGAAAATGCAAAAAATAGCATTAATAAGCCCTGAAGGTCTGGGACTTTTCTGCTTTGGCATAGACAAGCACATTCCTCTAACTGCTGGATGAGAAACAGAGACAGGCATACGGAATGCGCACCCAAAGCCAGGCCAGATGGACCCCTTTGAGATTTATGAGACCAGGTCCTGATTCACCCACCCCTCCTTACACCAGACCCCGCTGGTTTAAGGCAACACTTTTCCTAGAGGGAGAGGAGCATTTCCCTACTTGACAAAGGATGGCAAAACAGGTCATTTTAAAGAAAATGAGCTACTCAGAGAGGGATGGATGGTCCTGGAGTTGGAGATAAGGTTTTCAACAATGTCCATAGGAAGAACAAACTGGGACCACAGCAAAACCCACCCCTTAAATAATATTTGGCCCTGGCCAGGTAGCTAAGTTGGTTAGCACCGTTCCAATGCACCAAGGTTGCTGGTTTGATCCCAGGCAGGACCAACCAATGAAGATACATAAGCAGAACAACAAATTAATGTTTCTCTCTCTCATCCAATAAAAAATCGTTTTAATTCATCAAAGTTCTTCAAAGAACGCTCCAGGGCAAACCACTCACAAACCACAAAACATCCATCTGAGAAGTTGCTGCAGAGCCCAGAGGGAGGCCTTGGAACACGAACAAAAGGGTGCTCGCTACAGCCTGAGTTACCCAGGGGGTCAGGTGCAAGGGAGGAAGCATAGCTGCTTAGTTACCCAGCAAATACTTGCGTGGGGATCGCCTGAGGGGTTCCAGGTACTGTGTCCACTGTGGGTATTCATGGGGAAAGCGTGGCGACACCCTCAGCAATCAGGCTAGGGGATGACAGGTCAGTAGAGACAGCGCTGGGCAGAGGGATTAGCGCTGGGTCTCACGGGGGTCCAGGAGGGAGGGGCAGATGTCAGCAAGTGCAGAGACAAAGTGACAGGAGCTGGCCCACACAGGGGCTTATGGGGACAGGCGGTGAGGAGACTGGGAGGTTGGCAGGGAGTGGCTGGGTTGGAAGGTGAAGGCTTTTGAGTAGAAGAAGGCCCGGATCATTTGTGCATCTAGCAAGCTCATTCCTTGGGCAACAGGTGGGCACTACAGGAGCAGCAGGTGGGCTCTGTGGACATCCAGGCCAGCAAGCTGGCATCCAGAACCAAAGATACAATAAAGGCTACGCTACTGACCACACACGACGTCAGGCACAGCACAACCTGGACTATTTCACCCACAAATAAACCTAGCAAGTAGGACTATTATTCAGGGTAGGAAACAGACCCAGAGATGCAGTAACCTACCAGGTCACCCAGGTAAGCAAGTGGCAGAATGGATTTGAGGCCAGGCTTCCTGACCCCAGGCAGAGCAGGGTTTGAACCACGATGCTCTACTGTTTGAAAAGAGCTGAGTTGTGGGCAAAGGGATTCTTTCTTCTACCGCAATGTTATATACCTGCTTCTAAAATGTTAGGAAAAATCTCTGGCAGCGTGGCTCAGGTGGTTGGAGCATTGTTCTGTGCAAAGGGTACATTGGTTCAATTCCTGGGCAGGGCACATGCCCAGGTTGCGAGTTTGATTCCCGGTCAGGATGCACATGTTTCTCTCTTACATCAGTGTTTCTCCCCCGACCCCATCTCTCCTTCCTTGCCTCTCTCTAAAAGTCAATGGACAGAATGGAGGTCTGAAGAAGGGAATTAAGATTTCTCTGGAGAAAGTGGTTGCTGTGCTATGTGACATCACTGCCCAGGTGGGGAGCAGCTTACTTTCACCATAAACCTAGTGAGGATTTTCCAGGGGACCACTGAGGGAGCTCTGAGGCAGGGGCCTGACTCTGGACAGAAAGGGGCAGGGGTAGGGGTTTCGGGGGTGGGCCTTATCATCTGCCCCCTGCCCAGGGAACTCTCGGGAGCAGGGAGAGCTCCAGGGCAGGTGAGAGCTGTTCTGCTGGGAGTGGCCTCACCCTCAGGTGAGTGAGTACAGGAGAAAACACCAGGTGAGCATAGGCAGGCAGCGAGAAAAGACATCAGAAGGCAGGGTTCAGAGGAGCGCTGGCTAGGGAAGATGGTCTGAGGTGAGCCAGGGGTACCAGGAAGTGTTCTAGAGCAGTGACACCCACCACGGGACAGAGGGGCTCTGCAGGGAAGCTTCCACAAGGCCAGACATCACCCCACTTTCCATCTGCCCAACTCAGATGGCAAAGTCCTGCCCCTACTTGGGCCCTGGAAGGAAGTGGGCAGAGGAGCATCTGGTGGTGAGGAGGGGCGCAGGAGGAAGCAGGGGCCCCGACTGGTGGGGCTGGGCAAGGGAGCACACTGTCACCCAGAGCTAGGATTGGGGTTTCCATTATTACCACCCCGCTATAGTAACTGGGTCTGGACTTGTGCCCCAAAACTAGCGTGGGACCGTGGGACCTGAAAGTGAGCAAAGTTGCCAAATTTTTTTCCCCTGGTTTTCATTGCTGAGAACACCCTCTAAGTAAAGTCTGTAGGGACGTACAGAAAGAAACAATTAAAATTGTCAGTATACGTCACGTGTTGGTCCAGCCTGGCAATGACAGCACGTCAGGCCATGGGCTAGCTTTCCAAGTACCAAGCAAGAGCTGTTTTGTTTTTAGATTTTTGGCTACAACAGAGAACCAGCAGGTATTACACGAATAACTGAGGAAGAGGGATGCAGGCACACTTACACCATTTCAGTCAGTAAAATAAAATCTTCAAAGGAGTATTTTCAGCATTGCAGAAATGTCTCCTTAAAGTAGCTTCAAAGCTGAGGCAACATTTTTCTGTTCAGTTACCTAATCACTCCCACCTCCTGCCTCCTTCAGGCCACAGAAACTAGGAACTGCCTGAACCACCCAATCTGTTTCTCTCCGCCTTCCCGAGCAAGGAGGGAGGTTTTCCAAGGTGAGTAACTGTACAACTGTGACAAGAATCGACTGGAAGGTTCGCAAGTGAGACTTAACATAACAGACAGTGGCCAGGCAGGAAGCCTAGAGGAAATGAGTCCCTTCACCTCCAGGAAAGCCAGTGACAAGAGCAGAATAGAGCTGCAGTCATTCTGACTCCCATCCCCTACGGGGGTCAGGAATACCAACTCTTTCCTCAAAGCATCCAGTGAGCGGCACAAAGGGTCACCACTGGAGACCGGGCTGGCGGAGACCGTCAAGACTTCCAGTGTAACCTCCCTGGGCCTCAGTTGTTCCACCTCTGAAGTAACAGGTCACCCTTCTCTAAAAGTTTAATCTAGGGATGCAGAGATCACAGAAGTGAAAATGAAACTCTTATGTGAAAAGCTGTTTTTCCTCTGTGGTCCTTCACAACGTATGAGGGCTTTGTTTGTTTTGTTTTGCCTATTCCCAATTATTTAGTCACAAACATCTTCTGGGCATCCATAAGCGGGGAGGCGGGGGCTAGACCTGAGCCTAAAAGGGCAAAGAGGACAGGCTCCTCTCTGGGTCTCAAGGAGTTTTAGGCCCAAAGAGCCAGGATGGGTTATACCTTCCCACTGGCAGCCTTGTGCTGTGTGTGTGGATGCAGATGGAGGTGAAGGGGATCAGGAGGGGAACAGAACCTCACACCCCCACTGAAGACCACAGAAGGGTACTCTTCCTGCTCTAAAAAGCTCAGTGTCTCTCCCTCAACACCTCTGCTGCAGCAACTCACTTGGGGTGATACATCAGCAATCTGTCACTCTGCCTCTTTCCTCCTTCCCCCTAAAAACGAAGTCATCAGCATAAATGTTGGGCAAAATGGAAAAGAGAAGGTACCTCTCATTCTTCCACAAGTTGAGACAATCATACATAGATTCTCACTTTTATGCCAGGAATAAATGGTTATTTTCTTTCCTGAATCCAGAATGAAGAGATGTTGTTTCTACCACCATACCACTATCAAACCAGACAGCAGAAACCAACCGTAGTGTTACTTCCTTTTATGCTAACAAGGTAGGGTGCTCACTGGAGAGCTGAGGCAACTACTGATTTCTGTAACAGAACCAAATGTGCCACAAAATAGCCGGGGTTTAAAAGAATGCTTTCATCATTCATTTGGTCATTCTTTCATAAGCAGTGTGTTTTGAACACCTACTTTGTGCCTGTTAATGTTCTAGGTACTAGAGTGCAGAAGTGAACAAAAGCTTCTACCCTCACAGGATAAGATAGCCACAAACTTGTTAGCACGTAAGTGGTAAGTCCTATGACGACACCAAGGGAGAAACTCAGGGAAGGGCAGGGAAAAAATGGCCCAGGGTGGGGTGACATTGCCTATGGCAAAGGTAACATTTGAGCAGAGATCAGGAAGGAAAGAAAAGTTATAACATGAATCTCTGGGGTAGGGTATACCAGATCCTGAAGAGTAAGTGCAAAGGCTCTGGGGTGTGAGTTATATTTGAGATTTTGGAGGAACAGCAAGATGATGAGTAGGGGCTTGACTGTATTGGGGGAAGGCACAGTGTGGGAAATAAAGCCCCAGAAGAAACGGGGTTTCCACATACTGCTTTGAGTGAGAAAAGTTCATTGGAGGGTTTGGAGTAGAAAAGAGACAGAATCTGCCTTACATTTTTTTTTAAGGTTTTTATTCATTATTTTTAGTAAGAAGAGCAGGAAGAGAGGAAGATAGGGAGAGAAACATTAAAGTATGGTTGCCTTTCACCTGCCTCCAGCTAAGGACCTGGCTGGAGACCTGGCTTGCAACCTGGTTATGTGCCCTGACTGGGAATCAAACCAGCGACCCTTGAGTTCACAGGCTGGTGCCTATCCACTGAGCCACCAGCCAGGGCTTGCCTTATATTTTTAAAGGATCACTCTGGCTGCTGTGTGGAGATGGGCCTGGGGTGGGAATGGGGCACATGAGCAATGCAGGCAAAATGTGGTGGGGGCCTAGTACAGGATGTAACAGTACAGATGATAAGAATAAATAAGATTCTCAATATACTTCCAAAGTAGAGTTGACAGTATTTGCTGACAGACTGAATGTGGTGTAAGAGAAAAGAAAGAAGGGTGTCAGGAACCCGCGGGCAAGTGGAGGAAAAGAGTTGCTGTTTATTACCATTGGAAGAGCAGATTGGGGGTGGGGGTGGACATCAGGAGTGCTATTCTAGGTAGCTCGATTTCAGATTCCCACTGGGCATTTAAGTGGAGATGGCAGGTAGGCTACTGGCTATACGGGATCAAAGACCGAAATTGGGAAGTCATCAGTGTGAGATGGCATTTACAGCCCGAAGCCTGGGTAAGACCTTCTAGAGTATAAGTACAGATGGAAAAGAGGTCCCACGGCCCAGCCTGGGGCACTGCAAAATGTGCAGGTCAGGGGTGAGTGCGAGTTATAAAGGAGTATGAGAAGGTACTACCTATGAGGCAGGAAAACCAGGAGTGTGGGACATCTTGGAAGCCAAGCGAGGAAAGTGTTTCTAAAGGGAGAAACGATAACCAGGCTGTAGTCCTAGCTTTACTGATTAAGGGTTTCTGAGTACTTGGATGAGAAAAGGAAGCACTCCGTGACCCAGATAGATTCAATAAGAAAGTGGCAGGTTCGACTAAGTCCCTCCGCTGGTTAATCAGAGATAAACTATAAAGTCTAGCTATAAAGACAAGATGCAGATAAACAACCTGCTGTAATGACAAGTAGATGGATTATAAACTGCTTGACCCCCAAGGGTGCACATAAATGAATGAGTGTCAACCCCAAAGGAAATTTCTAGTGACATATCATTGGGTTCTGTTCTTGGCCTGCTTCACATATCAGTGGCTTTGATCAGTGTTAACTAAACTTGCCTGTAATCAAAATAATCTAAGAGGCTTGTGAAAATCAGGTGTCTCTCCATCCAGCCAGACCTACTGAATCAGGATTTCCCCTGCTGGCACTGGAGCAAGGAGCTAAAGGAAGGCCTGAAGAGAATATGAATTGAGGGAGCAGATTGATAAAAACATACAGCTAAAACCAAGCTGAGTGGAATGCGCTAGGTAACAGCAGAATAAATGTGGAATCTTGCATTTGACTCTGGATAGGGTAAACCTAGCTGTATCTGAGACCAATTTTCACTCCCAGTGACCAACCATGTGACCTCAACCTGCACTGACAGCAAATGAGGGGAGAAGGCACATAACCCAGCCATGCCCACCATGCCCCCCCTAAAGCAGTGTCTCAGTGGTACAGAAGGCACACACAGAGAGAAATCAGAGGATCATGCTCAAGAAGCTGAACAGGACTCCACCCCAAAAGATGCACATGTTTAGCCAAGAAACTCAGAAGAAACCAGGACTCCACCTGAATACTTCAAGGGATACAACATGGGGAAAGACTTATTCTGTGGGATCCAATAGGGTAGATCCATAACCAATGAGTAAAAACTACTAGAACGTGATCCTACTTTGGTGGAAGGAAAGTCTTTTCAACAGTAGGAGTAACCCAAAGAGATGGAAGTCATGAGTATTTTTGCTGCAGGAATTGTTAAACTTATATACACTTTAAATAAGCACTTCTTACAATGTTTTAAGTGCATATGTGCACATGCTACATATACATGTGTACCCTTCCTAGACTGGAAATTCCCTGAGGCATCACAACCTCAGAGTGAAGCACCAGCCCTGCCCCATGCTATGTGCTCAGTAAACATGACTGGAATGGCTGGATGCCACCAGGCCTGCTGGGCAATTGCAAGGCATGCCACAGAATCATTCACATTCCTCTTGAAATAGCAGCTCCTGGTATTTCTGGAAAACTGCACGTAAACCAGCCTTCTCCGGAAACAACAGTCATCTTCTTCATCTTCACAGTAGATTAGGAATTTATAAATGAATTATTTAATTATTACATATACCAGTCAAGAGTAATATTAGCCCTAAGCTTAAAACGCAGCCTAGGCACCCTGGCTGGTAGCACCGTGGATAAGGCACCAGCCTGCGAACCCAAAGGTTGCTGGTTCAATTCCCAGCCAGAGCACGTAACAAGGTTGCAAGCCAGGTCTCCTGCCAGGTCCGTAGCTGGAAGCAGGTGAAAGGCAACCATACATTGATGTCTCTCTCCCTTTCTTCCTCCCTCCCTGCTCTTCTCTCTGAAATAACGAATAAAATCTTTTTAAAAAAACAACTCAAGCCTGGTATTAAGTAAGTCCAAGTGTTCACAAGTTTTGCCTCCAATGTCTCTGTAGTTGATGTAAACATGTGTGTTGAAAACAATCTGATCCTTCCGGCTGCCTAGTTCAGAGCCATACCCTCCCAGCCTCCTTTCAGGTAAATGTCAGTGTATCTGTCCGCTGTGGGGATTTACTGACTGATTTGAAGGCTGCAGTTAAGGACCTACAGGAGTACGCCCACCATCCTCCGCCACTTTTGGCTGGTGGTGGTTCAGCTCCAGCATCAATAGGCCTGGTCCCGCTGAGACGTTAACCCGCAGGGCATCGACAGAGTAGTCTTTGCAGGTGCCAAGACCCACACCATATTCTCCTCAAGGGCTCCTCAAAATGAATTCTCTGGCCCTTGAATCAGCGTCAGGACTCATCTAAAGCCATCAGTCTGCCCTAGTCCTCATGGGGGAGCAGACATGCTATGGTCGTGCATCCAGGAAAGGGAGCCATGTCTGCAAGAAGCATTTACTTTAAAGCAGGCATGGTTTGGGGGGCCAGCTCCTTAAACCCTCACAACAATCCTATGAGGTGATACTAGTGCCCTATTGCACCAACAGGGAAAGGATACCTCAGGGAAGTTACCACAGTTGCCCCAAGTCGCACATGGTAAATGAACAAGCCAGTGTTTGAACTCAGGTCTGTTTGGGCCCTGAGCTGTGCTCGTTTTCCCACAGCAAACAAAGCAGTCTTAAAACAAAAGCCAGATCAGGACACTCCTTTGTCAAAATGTCCCAGTGACTTCCTCTCACCCAAATTTCTGCAGGGTGCTCAGCTGCTCAGGCCTGTGCCACCTCTCTTGCCACATGTGTTTTTCTTGCCCTCGTTCCTTCCAATCCTACTGGCCTTCCTCCTGTTCCTAGGCATCACCAAGTCTCTGGCTCAGGGCTGCCACACCTGCTAATCCTTCTGTCCAGAATGCCAGTCCCCCCAGCCCTTCCCAGATCCCTGTTACTTTATCTGGGTATCCAAAGCGACCTCCTCAGGAGGCCATTCCCAACTGCTTTATCCAAAAGAGACCTCTTCTGTCACCACTCTCTAACTAGCCCTTACCCTACACCTTACATTTCTCAGCAGCACCTTTGAGTAGCTGAACACAGACACTTGGATAGTGAATTGCTTATGTCAGCACCCGCACCAGCGGACAAGCTCCACTCGGGCAGCGTCTCTGGTCACTCACTGCCACACCCCCAAGTCCAGGGCCCACAGGCGGCCAGTGCACACCTAACTGGGCTGCTGCATGTCCTTGACCCTTTGCCATCTCCGTCTGGTCCCAGCATATAGAGGGCTGCTACATAGTAGCTGGGTGACCTTGGCTGGGTGACCTTGGCTAAGTAACCAGTTCTCCAGAGAAACTTGCCATTTACTGACAGTGGCCCTGACAATGGAGTGACTGATACTTCATCCCTCTCTGAAGACCGCATCACCCTCTTGCTCTGACATTTGCTAGTTTTAGAATTTGATGATTTTATCAGAGGAGAGACATTTGGTACAACTGATGAAACAAAAAGATAATTAGATTTCACAAAGAAAGGGAAAAAAACCTTCAAACAACCAATTGTCTGTTTATTGCTAGAACAGACAATTAGTTCACTTAATGCCTTCTAGCATCTTTTCAAATCAGATAGAAATGGACTTTTACTACAAGAAAGTTATACAAAGCTATGCGATCCATCAGTGAACAGACCAGAGGGCTTCTAAAAGTGGAATTTCTGAGATTCCACCCTTGCAAATCTCCAGGCTTATAAGGGGATTGAGGCAGAAGCTGATCATAATCCAAGAGAAGACCAGTATTCAACATTAAAGTTTCTAGAGATAAAATTATGTTTGGCGAACTTAATTTGTTGCCCTTCATTTTCCATACAACATTCTACACTCTGTCCAAGTATTTTGTAAATAAACAGAGGTCCACTGGTTTCAAAACCCAGGATTTACTGTGCGTTTTATTTGATGCATTCTATCTGAACATGTTTTAGTTGTGGAAATTCATACTGGCATCTAAAAGGCTTTCTTTTACTGTTCTTAGTTTTTCTCTACCTTAACACATAAAATACTTCAAAGAAATGCTTGGCTTCAGGCCCTGGTCAAGCTCAAAGGATGAAATACCAAAGAGATAAGAGAACAATCTTCTGGGAAAATTTAAGCTAACCTCTTAGTTTACATCTTTTAACCAATCCATCCACTCCCTTATTCTTACAAGGTGGGAGATGATAAAGCTTTACTGCTTAGCCAAATACCAGGACAGATAAAATGCTGCCAGGCATTTCACTTCCAAAAAAGAGAGAAGAAAAGAGTTTGTATTTGTTTTTGAATTCCAGTGCTTGGCCTCAGTAGGGAAGTTATACAGAAAAATTTAAAAGGTGAGAATGGGAAGTAAGGAATGAACTTAAGAATAGGCACTGCCCAAAACATTATCTTTATCATATCTTAGAATATGCTGCTATTTCCAAATGTTTCCTCTTACTGTACTGCATTTGATCATAAATTTTGAATATTCCTAAATGTTATCAATTAGCAGTTAAGTATTCACATTGTTTACCATTAATGGTAAATTTATCTAATTCAAACAAATTATACCCAGCTTCTTTCATGGGATATGCTAACCACTTATCCCATAATACTCACACTTAAAAAAAAAATTCATCTTTATGACTTTAGCAATCTTCCAAACGGCTAAAAACAAGGAGAAAGAAGGCTAAAAACAAAGAGAAAGAAGGCTACAGGTTGTTTAGCAATACTTACGAGCATCATTGAAATTATTGTGCCAGAATGTGGAAACATTCTACGGGAAAACTCATCCTGGTTGACTGATCAAACTCCAACACACAGTTTGCTGCACACATGTGCTATGACCTCTGTAATTATTCTAATACAGACTCTGCTCCTACGGAGTCTTTGAAATGGGACATTATCTTGCAGAAACACTTTCCTTAAAGGACCATGTTTGGTTTTTAAAATTTTTTAATCTTTATTAAATTTACTGGAGTGACACTGGTTAAATAAAGTGACATAGGTTTCAAGTGTATAATTCCACAATACATCATCTGTATATTGTATTGTGGGTTCACTACCCAAAGTCAGGTTTCCATTTATCCCTCTTTACCCTATTCCACTTCCTTCCCCACCCCCTTTCCCACTGGTAATCATCATACTGTTATCTGTGTCTCTATTATTTTGGTGGGGGGTGGGGGTGGGCGCAGTGGGTGCAGGTGTCAAATCCCTTCACTTTTCTCATCCAGTCCCCCAAATCATGTTTGTTTAGACTCTGCAGTTCCCGAGGAAAAGAAGACAGCATAAAATATAATGTGTAGTTGCTAACAATTCAGATATGTGCATTTTCATGAGTTTCAACTTACTTTTTCATTCCACGCCCACAGTCCAATTCCAAGAAATGCTATTCCCAGAAACTGAAAGAAAGAAAGAAAGCAATGTAAATGTACGGGTAAACATCATGTTTTCACTAATATAAATTTTAAAGTTTTTTAAGTAGTTTGTAAAAAGATTTTTTTATTCATTATTTTTAGAGAGAAGGGCAGGGAGGGAGTTAGAAAGAGAGAGAAATATCAATGTATGGTTGCCTTTCACCTGCCTCCAGCTAAGGACCTGGCTGGAGATCTGGCTTGCAACCTGGTTATGTGCCCTGACTGGGAATCGAACCAGCAACCTTTGGGTTCATAGGCCAGCATCTATCCACTGAGTCACCAGCCAGGGCTTGAAAGTTTTTAATCAATTCCTTTGCCACTTTACCTGGCTGAGAAATAGTTTTCTTTCAAATTTGAGTAGCAGTCTAATAGGAAAAAACAAAAAACAAAACAAAACAAAATCCCCTTAATTAAAGTTACTACAGCATTAAAGTGTTGGGTTTAAAAAGGTGGTGTGCATGTATATATGCAATGGAATACTTTTCAGCCTTAAAAAATAAAAGAAAAGAAATCCTTCTGGACATGACAATATGGATAAACCTTAGGGACATTATGTTAAATGAAATTAAGCCAGTTGGGGAAGACAAGTATCACATGGCATCACTTCTATGTGGAATCTAAAAATAAATAAGTCAAACTTAGAAACAGAGTAGAAAAGTAGTTACTGGGGGTGAAGGAAATGGGGGAGATTGGTAAAAGGGTACAAACTTTCTACTAAAAGATGAATAAGATTTGAGAATCTAATGTATGGCGTGGTGACTGTAGCTGATAACATATGATAATATTTAATTTTTCTAAAAGAATAGAATGTTCTCTCCAAAAAGAAAAGAAAAGTAACCATGTGAGGCGATGGATATGGTAACTAACAATGTGGGGATCCTTACACAAGGCATATGTATATCAAATCATTGTGTTGTACTCTTTAAATAGCTTATAATTTCATTCCTTAGACCTTAGTAAAGCTGAAAAATAAATTTTAAATTTTAAATAAAAAAAGGATTGGGAACATGTAGGTTCTTAGAATCATTCAGGTTATGAATAATAACTAGGTGGAATCTTGAATAAAACAGGGTAGAAGAGGAATAGTACATGTCCCCACAAACCCAAGCCAGCATGCACTGGAAAATGAAAGGCCAGGGACAAGCTTCTGGAAGGGCTGCCAATTCTCTCTGCTCCAGGTGAAGAGGGCACCCAGAAACCCCGCTGTTCTTAACCAGCTCTTTACCACCCCTTCAAAAGACAACACAAATCTTATCAAGTCCAATGTGACCCAAGACTTCCTGGATGCTTCTGTTTTTCAGAAACTTAAAATTATTTTTACAATAGTTGAGAGGACCTCCACAACTCAGCCTGGTCAGCTCAGCACCATCACTTCATGAGAGACATGGAGCACACACATGACATGAAGCCAAGTTCAAGGAGAATATGAAGCCGCACTCAGCCAAGGAAGAGGTGCCCCTCACCCATGAACATGGATCTCACATGCTGTCCATCAGCTGTGGTGAGTATGAGGTGGGGGGAGGAGAACAACTGGTAACCAGGGGGACTTTCCATTTTAATTAATCTTCAGTACAGTCCATCTGTTCTAAAACACACATTGCCTGCTCCCCCCAACACTTTAACTTCGCTGAAATTGAGAAGTGCCTTAAAGTTGATGGTACCTCATAATTTTTGTTCTCGATTATACCAAAAATAATAGTGTGACTTAGGGTGTCACAGGCTTGATGACACATTGCACAGCGTTGTCCACCCACTAGGAGAGCAATGACCAGAACCGGGTGTAATTTGCCACGAGGAAAGATTCATTCCTCCTCTTCACTAACAATAATAACTCAGAATTTCCTTTCCAAACACTCAAGTGAAAAGAATGGGCCAGCTGACAAGCAATGTCTGATGTCAGCAGTGCACTGTTTATTTTACTACATCCTGATTAAGTGAAATGTCAGGAAAGCTGTCTGCCGAGAGGGGTGTGCAGACAAAGCGACAGTGAGGGTGGCCATCCTTCTTTCCAGGTTCTGGGATATCTGAGAACTGTGCACCTGGCGAGGTCTTCACCATTTGCACGGGGAGTCACACTTCATAGGCATTGGTGGGGCTGGGAAAACAGCAGGAGCAGATGGGTGGGGAACTGAGAAACAAACAAACAAACAATGAGCTGCCCTGAAAATGCAGTGGTACTTTTAAAAAGTAGAACTTCCCAAAGTTCCCGACAATGGTGCCATGGAGCAGTTAAGTGGAAGCAATACATTCTGAGCCTCTGTACGGAAAAGCTCCAGCAAGTCTGTGGTTTGACAAAAACCCAAGGTCCCTTCTTCCTAATTTTGTTCTTAGATATTTGAAAAGTGTTTAGAAAGGATTTTTTGTTTTCAGCATCCCTTCAGAAAAACTACAGTCAGCCCCTCTACAGCCCTCCACACCCCCGTCAGAGTGCTATTTCACTTTATGTTTCTGACCCAAAACAATGAAGTACCAGTCCCCCCAAAGGCACATGGGACACTAGTACAAAAATAAAGCAGTTCAGCGTGTGACTGTGTCTCTCATACTCCTAGGCTCTAGGCACAACAGGGTGACAACTTCACACACAAGATCCCATCAGACCTAGACATCACCAAGCACCTAAGTTTACACACATGACATACAACTCATCCCAGCAAAACGCCTGACTTGGTAACACTAGAGCACAAATCTTTGTAGACAAATAAATGTTCACATGGCCCCTGATGCAGTATTAATGACAGTGCCACCCCGGGATGAGTGGGATGTTGCAGCAGAAGACACAGAAGTCACCCTCCCTGCGGAAGAGGGTGGACCTGTCACTTCTGGGAGCCATGCCTAATCACTAATATTTATTTCCCTTCGTCACTCACCAGCCACAGCGCTTTGTGGGTTGTGTCTTTTGCAAACATGACAAGTTTCTTTTGAAATAAGAGGCACAGTTTAAAAAAGAGAAGAAGACTCACAGAGGCACACAGCTTCTAAATGGAAAAGCAGAGGTCTGAACTAAGAGTCTCGCATTGAAGTACACGCTCTTACCAGTCTGGCTAAATCCCCATTTTCCCCCCAGAACAGCAAGTTGAAGCTTTCAGGTTAGAATCATGTGGAATAAGTACAGGAGAGCATACATTTCTCTCTCTAGGAAGCAAAGGAGAGTTGAGGGAGAAAGGGATGAAAACCTAGCCTTCACACAAGAACTTGATGAAAAACAGAGATGCCCCAGGCAGGGGTCAGCAATGGATGAAGTAGAAAACAAGAGAAATTGCACAGTGGGTCAACTTTTTCCTCTTTGTGTAAAGTTCTCCTTTCTCTTTGAAAACCATTTTTCTTTCAGGAACTGTATAAATGGATTGAAAACCAATAGTTTTCCACAAAAAGGAGAGGGGAAAAAAATCAGGATTTAAAGAGGACTTGTAGACAATTTCTTTATAAATTTGCTTCCATATTTCCTGCATTAACTGTGACTTTCCAAACAAGGGTTTAAGAATTTGGAGAAAGAACACGGAATTTAAAGTCAAGGAAAGCACTCAATACCTAAGCAAGCCAGTGATGCGGGCCGGGGCCTCACCATGCACATACCTTCAGTGCTACATCACTACCAAACGTCCTCCCGATTACTCTCAGCCCATATGTTTTGTTTTAAAATCAAGTTGTTGCAGCTCCAAATAATTAAACAGAGAAGAGCCAAGAAACAGAGAGAAGCACAGAGCATTTGAGGCCCAGAGTTTCTCCCTTCCCACCTCCCTTTTAAGCAAAGAGGACTGACCATAAGGCACCAAACTGACCTCATGCAGAAACCCAGAGGCCAACTTACAGGGAACAGCTGAAAACACTTCAAGGCAACTCTTAATTCCTTTGAAACAGAAAAGCAGGTCTGACACATCTTCCCACATGGCAGTGTATGCAAACATGCAGTACAAATGTTTGTCCACCCAATTTTTGATGTTTTAAAATGAATAACAATCATTATGCCAACATCTGTTGAATGCGAGTATGAAGTAAGTCCTGTGTTTTTTTATGAATTAGCTAAAACAGTCTTGCCTAATACAGTAGCTGCTAGCTACTGAGCCTCTGAATTGTGGCTAGTTCAAATGGAGATGTGCTTGTAGCATAAAACGTACACTGGATTTTAAGGACTTATTATGAATAAAAGGAACGTAAAATAGCTCATTAATAGTTGTTTTCTTATTGATTACATGTTGAAATGATAATACTTTAGATATACAGGTTTAAATAAAATGTTAAAATTTCACTCATTTCATTTTACTTTTTAAAATATAGTTACTACAACACTTACATTTTACATATATATATGTACATACATACATATATGGCTTGCACTACATTACCATTGAACCATGCTGGTCTCAAGTATCCCACATCAATCCCATGCAGTAAGCATTGATATTATCACTGTTTTATAGCGAAGGAAACTGAACCTTAGAAACTTAATTCTCCCAAAAACACATAGGTGCCCGAACTGGGATGCTCAGGAAATCTGACTCCTCAGCCCAAGATCAAAACCATTTCAGTACTTTCCTAATGTGCATAAAATGTCCAAATAAGTAACGAAAATTATACTGACACTCTTGTCCTAAAACTCAAAATTGCTCCTTTAATTTCTGGGTGTCCAAGGCAAAGGTACGTTTTCCTGACTGGCTGTGAGAATGTACTGCTGAGGGAAGCCGGCCAGGCTGGGCAGGACTGGAGTTAGCAGAGCTGATGCTCAGCAACTGCTGGAGAAAAAAAATGTGCCTAAGATGTGACTTGGGTGACTGGGCATCTTTGTCAGGAGGGACATGTCTGTCACCTTTTCTCTGAGGAATGGAAGATCTCGTCCTCCATCTATAGTTTTAGCTCTTGTTGGGCCTCCTTAATCTTGGAAACAAATTGATGCTTTCTTCTAACTGGGATATAAATGAATACTTCAAGAAGCCGTTCATCCATCCATCCATCCACAATCCTCAACAAATGCTCTTGAGCTCCTACTTTATGTTAGGTACTACATTTCTCTTGTGATAAATAAGAAAAAAGATACAGTCTCTGCCCACTATGAGCCAGCAATTCAGTAAGAAATAGATTTAATCAAATAATCAAAACATTAAAGACATAATTGCCCTTGATAATGCTATATAGGAAAAGAAAATAAGGGCCAACACAAATAATAAGAGGGAGATCTAACCCAGAAAGCATTCCAGGAAGGCTTCTTCAATGGAGGGATCTGAAGGATGAGAAGATATTAACTGGCAAAAAAATAAAAAGGGAAAGGGAAAGGAGGAACAGTGTTTTGGGCAAAGGGAAGAGAACGTGCAAAGGCTCTGAGGTGAGAGTAGCGTGGCAGGTAAAGGGGTCTGAAAGATGACCAGTGTGTATGGTGCACAGAGAATGGGGAAAGAGAGGAAGATTAAGGTAGGTTTGCAATGAGAGATGCAGGCATGAACCAGCCCCTGCCAGGACTTTTGGCAGCCATATTAAAAAATTCAGTCATTACCCTGAGAGTGGTGGAAAGCCATTTAGGGGGCATTGGTGTGAGCCATGGAGGAGTGAGGAGGCAGGTCTTTATCATATTTGAGCTTTGCAAAACGATGATCCGGGCTGCAAAAGAGATTAGATACACTGGGACTAGGCGGCAGCTTTGGTCATATGGATAAGTTCCATCCTGAACTGAAATGTGGTGAAGTAAATGGAACCTGAGACTATTTAGAAGGAAAACTGACATTTTCACTGATGACTAGATATGGTGAAGGTGGGCCAGAGTGAAGGAGAAGGAGGTGTTAAGGATAATGCCTGTGATTCCATCATCTTCAATATGGATGGCTTTTCAAAATCCATCTTAAGTCCTCTCTGACAGAAATAACTCTCAGGTGCTAATTTTCTAGCTTCAGATCAAGTGGCATTTCTGGACAGTTTCCTTTTATGGGTATGTTGGTTGCTACCTGAATTCTTCTTGAAGCAGATATCAGCTTGTATACTTTTAAAAAATGAATTATTTAAAATCATATATATGTCCACAGCTATCCACTACTAATATTTGTAAAAGGAAGAAGTTATATATATATAGATGTACATTAAAATTCACAGGCAATTCTTAAGTACTTAAAAAATAACAATTACATCAGTGACACCTGCCCAACATCCTATAAACAAACTCAATATAATAATAATGCTGCAAGGTAAACACAACGGAGAAAAGCAAAAATCAGGTCAATCTTTTCATCTCGATTAGAGCCTCAAAATATTATCTTCAGTAACAACCACTGGAATTGTTATTCTTTCATCACTCTCATGAAGTTTTGTTGTTTTGTTTTGCCTTTTTTTTTTTTTTTTTTAACTCTGCCTGAATAAACAGGAGAGAGGCACTGAAAACATTTGACACAGGCGAGAGGAAAGACAGGGTGCCATTAGGAGAGGTGTGTTTTCCTGCAACTGCAACATGTATGCTTTTTATTAGATATTTTCTGGTGCTTTAGTATGAACAACACTCTTGGGCAGGGTGGGTGGTAGGACAGTCCACCCAAGTGTGCTAAACACTAATGTTAACAAAATACATGTTGTCTTTATACAGCAGGAGCTGATTTCAGGAATAAAGCCTCTGGGCATCATTCTCGCCACGTCTAAGGAGTCAGCGTGGGCTGGTGGAAAATTCAATACACGGAAAATCAATCCCAATTTTGCCCCTGGGTCCCCGTGTCCCAGTTTGTAGAGTCAATCTGTCCAGAATCCTCATGATAGGATGGTGCGACAGATAAAGCTCAAACTTGTAAACAGGACATTCGGCATCCGAGCTGGGTCAACCTCTCTCACTTCCCCTCTCCCTCACGGCCTCCTTCATGCGGCCTGAACATGCATGGTCTGCCGAACCCCAGCTCCAATGCAACGGGCCTCTGTGATCCTGGGAAACACTCTCCATTCATTCAACACGGATTTATTTAGCATCTACCATGAGCCAGGCAACCCTCTAGAGACTTGGATAAATCAGGAAACAAAACAGACAAAAAGTGACTGCGTTTATGGCTGACACTCCAATTGGGCTGTGTGGGAAGACAAAGGCAATAAAAAAGCATAAAGGAGCAGATTACACAGAATTTTAGAAGATGAGAAGCGCTGTGGGAAAGGAGAGCCGCCTGAGGGGACTGACATGTGGTGCAAAGTGGAGGGAAGTGGCTGGAGGGAAGGCGCAGGGGCTCGCTGGAGGGACAGTCACCCAGGGGAGGGCCCGCATGGCCGGAGGAATGGGAGCCAGGCTGGGTTGGCCTTTGAAAGCTGGGTGACAATTGTGGTTTCTGCAGGAAAGGAGAAAGACTCACAGGAGGGTTTCCTGACTTCCTAGAGCCCCAGAGTCATCATGTGTCAAATACAAGTAAAAAGGGCACTTAAGAAAATGCAAAAAAAAAAAAAAAAAAAAAAGGCAGGGGCAATGTGATCTTGTGAAGTCTGGCTGGGATTGGAAGAGCCTATCACGGTGGGTGCGTGGTACAGCCAGTATCATGTACATTAGTACCCTCGCCCTTCCACAGAAATGCTGGGACAGCGGGGGGGGGGTGGATCGGGGGGGGGGTCCACCTGGAGGGCCACCCCCACTCTCTCTACCCTCTCTAGACTAATAATTACCTTCAGAGCCATTCCATTAACTACTAAGTTGAGGCAGTCTCTCCTCCTCAGCAATTGGGGTTTGGGCATGGTGATTTTTGTCAACCTCAGTCTTCCTTATACTGTAACAGACTAAGGGTTCTGAGGCAACAGACTGCAGATGTAGAAAGCAGAAAAAGACCACAGGTAACTTCTACTCCTGACATCTGGTCAATATGTCACACAGGTAAACACAGCACACCTCCTTTCACAACCACATCAAAATTACAACTAAATTATAGAACAACCATCACCCAGAATCATCAGAAACTGAATTGAATGGAAGTCTGATGACTATGTAATTAAATAAACCACATCCATCCAGGCTGGTAGGAGGAGCAAAGACACAGAACTGGCTGGTCCCATATCTACATGTGGTGAATAAAAATTCAGGAGGATCTTGGGAGCAAGGAGTACCATCCCCACACCAGGCCCCCCAGTCCAAGGTTCCAGGCCAGGAAGGTAAGCCCCACAACTTTGGGCTGCAAAACCAGTGGGGATTAAGTCAGTGGAAGAAATGGCTGCAGTCCCAAGCAGTTCCTCTTCAAGAACTCACACACTACTCAGACTTACTCCCTCTGAGCTCCAGCACTGGGGTAGCAGCTTAAAAGGCACCGGGGTACACAGGGAGAGCTGAATGGCTGGATCAGGGCAAGAGCTGGGGGCCAGCTTTCTCCCAGACAGAAAAGGGAGCAGAACCACAGAGCCTACAGGCTGGTGTCATATATCTGAGATTCCTCACCCTGGGAGAGCCCCTGGAGAGCCCCCAAGGCTCTCTCCCACCCAACTTACAGCTCTTGACAGTAGCCTTTCCATATGAATGGCTGGTGTAGGCTCAAGCTTCACCACCTCCCATTCTTCCAAACAAGCAAAAGCTGTCTGAAAGTGAGCCCCATATCCCTCCCGAAACACCCTACCTACCTACTGTTGCTAAGTGGCCCCAGCCAGCACTAGCAGCAGCCAGTTTACATTCACAGCTGCGCTTTGCCTGGGAACCTCCAAGCCCCACACAAGCAGCGGCATCTCAGATGGCTCTACTACAGCTCAGGCAGGGTGTTGCCCTGGGCAGAACACAAGTTGGGGCTGACCTTGGCCTGCACCACCAGGGAAACTCCAGCACTGTGCACCCAGTGGATATGTGCACCCAGTGGGCAGCTCCAGCCCACATCCTGAATTAATAATTCATCACCAAACCATTATTATATGAAATATTAAATGGACTTATTGAAGAAAAGAAGATCAAAACTATGAATAATAAAATAGCAATAAATACATATACCTGTCAATAATTGAATCTAAAACACTAAGCAGCCCTGGCTGGTGGCACAGTGGATGGGCGCCAGCCTACGAACCCAAAGATCGCTGGTTCAATTCCCAGCCAGGGCGCATAACCAGGTTGCAAGCCAGGTCTCCAGCCAGGTCCATAGCTGGAGGCAGGTGAAAGGCAACCATACATGGATGTCTCTCTCCCTTCCCCTCTCTCTAAAAATAATAAATAAAATATATATTTAAAATAAATTAAATAAAAAACTAAGCAAAGAAGAATAACAGGGGGAGAATCATGGAGAAGGAGAGTGTTTTGATGGCTGCCAGATGGGAGGGGTTGTGTGGGAATGGGTAAGGAGGTGAGGGGAGTAAAATGTACAAATAGGTAGTTGCAGAATACATAGCCATGGGGATGTAAAGTACAGTATAGGGAATGAAGCAGCCAAAGAACTTAATACACATGATCCCTGGACAAGAGCAATGGGGTGGGAACTGCCTGAGGGAGTGGCTGGGGCTGGGTGGAGAGAGACAAAGGGGTAAAAACTGGGACAACTGTAACAGCATAATCAATAAAATATAATTTTTAAAAGTAGCTTCTATGCCTGCCTACTCTCTCCTCCTTATTCGTAAGCCCAGGTCACATGTTCTGATCCTAGATGCCACCTAAGGCCCCTGGGTCCCTATTGTACATCTTTCCCGGATCCTCTCTTAGTTCAGGGGCTTTTGGGATATTTTTTTGTTATTTGCAACCAAGAAAGTGCTAAGAAACATTGGGGTGGCCAAAAAGTCTGTTACATTTATCCCATAAAATAAGATGCATTTTTCATTTTCACCAATAACTTTATTGATTTGGATATTTTGAATATGTCAGCTACCTCCTTGCTTCTAGTGGATAGAGGCCAGGGGTGCTGCTAAACATCTTCCAATGCCTGAGACAGCCCCACAGCAAAGAATTATTTGACCAGAATGTCAATAGTACCAAGAAACCTCGCACACCACTTTTGACACGTTCAATCAGTCACAGTACCTTCTCTGTACACTGCACAAATGTTTTGTTACATTTACGTTGTGTTTTTACCTTTCTTGAATAAAGCATAATATGCCAAAAATGTTGTGTATCTTTTTCCACCTTCAATATGAAAACAGCTATACAATAATTTTCCGATTTTGATAAAAGTGTTTTTTTAATGCATGCTGATATGACAGTTGTCGCAATACAATCTAATAAATTGTTTCCAATGAGGTTAAAGACAACTATTATTAGAGCCAGTGTATGGAATAAACGTAACAGATTTTTTGGCCAACCCCAAAAGGAAGAGACTGGATGAATTTCCTTCACGCTTTGTCCTGTGACAAGCTCACGGTTAACAGCAAAGCATGCAGAACAGGCAGGAGCATGATGGTGCTCTGGAGACTAATGATGATCTGGCAGAGGCCGCTGTTCTTTCCAAAGAACTGAGCACAAATGCTAGTGGCTCTGATCCACCCCGTAAGCTGTTGTTACCTGGTGCGTGAAGGAACACATAGTTCAGCCACGCTTCCATCAGAAAGAAGGAGCTGCCCTCTGCTAGCCTGTGGAATTCTGGAAGAATGATAAAGCCAGACCTCAAGAAATGGTTCCCAAAGCAATACCACAGAGCAGAGCCTGGGAAAGGGCAAGGGGAGCAGGGGAGGAGCGCTTT
This sequence comes from Noctilio leporinus, assembly GCA_004026585.1. NCBI lineage: Eukaryota > Metazoa > Chordata > Mammalia > Chiroptera > Noctilionidae > Noctilio > Noctilio leporinus. The sequence continues at coordinate 28,422 of PVIW01004606.1, read as the reverse complement.
CCTGCCCTAGGCACTGTGGACCCAAGCTCTGTCTTGCTTTCCCAGAGACATGGAGGTTTTCTGCCTTTGAACTTGCTCTGCACCAGAGGAAGGCCAGAGCACCCCTTGAAGAAGTATCTAGAGTCCCGGGAAAATTTTGTTCAGAAATTCCTTTGTCAGTGTTTGGAGCTTTAACACTCTGGCAAGAATGCGTAATCTGAGATGGAAAGGGAGAGAGAGGGAGGGTTACACAGGCAGTAAAGTCTATATTCTTGGAACGTACACAGACAAGGCAGGCTCGTAGAAGGGAACATGAGGGATTAAGCAATGAAACTCTGGAAGGCAACATGGAGGCTGCTAGTTTACAGCCCACTAATCTGTGTCAGAAAAAGCAAGGCTTATCCCCCAGTTATTCCATCAGTAACTCTCTAATGAGATAAAACCGAGGCTGAGAACAGACCCAAGAGATGTTCTGAAGGTGGAGGACTGAGGGATAATGCAAGTATTTCAAACCACAGGCAGTGCAAAGAGTGAGTTATCTATGGAGAAGACCAGGCTCGGAAGGAATAAGCTCCAGTGTTTGCGTTCAATGCTGGGCCTTGAAAGATTAATGATCTCAGATGTACACTGATTTTATGCTGGAATATGTTTAAAATGTTTTAAAAACATCTTAGGAGCCCTGGCTGGTGGCACAGTGGATAAGGCACTGGCCCGCAAACCCAAAGGTCGCTGGTTCGATTCCCAGCCAGGGCACATAACCAGGTTGCAAGCCAGGCCTCCAAATAGGTCTGTAGCTGGAGGCAGGTGAAAGGCAACCATACATTGATGCCTCTCTCCTTCTCTCTCTAAAAATAATAAATAGAATCTTTTTAAAAATCTTAGGCAACATTTAAAGGGTAATGCAAATAAAAATTAAAATAGGGTTACTCTTTTTTAAAGCACCAGTAGGTTTATATAATTCAAGTCATTTAATAAGTATCTTCAGTGTGCGCTGGGCATGGGGCTAGGTGTCCAGGACAGAGGGTAAAGAATACAACAGATGGTCTCTTTTCTTAAAGAGCAAGAACTGTGGAGGGGCAGTGAGTGGGAAACAAATAAGTAAAAGCACAATTTGCCCACAAGGGACAGAACCTTCCCCAGAGAACAGGGCGCCATAAAAACAGAGAGCAGAGTCTATAGGATCACGGTGGGATCGGAAGAAGCTCCTAGAAGTGATAACTTGAACTGTGTTTAAAGAAAGATCACTCCTGCAGAGGAAGCAGCTTGGGCAAAAGGTTCAAAGGCTGAAACGGCAGGTCCACAGGAAATCTGCAAGGCTTCCAGGGCCAGATGGAGACACGCAGGCCAGGCCACAGGCAGGCACTGCTCCCCACAGTGTGGGTTCTGCTTTAGCATCAGCTCCCAGGAACTTGTGAGAAGCACAAATTCTCCAGCTGCCTCTCCCGTGGGGCTCAGCCCGGCAGGAACAAGCCCAGGAGGTAACTGAGAGGGTAAATCAAATCTGAGACCCTCTGGACTAGGGGTCGTTAGACAGGGGCCTTGTCACTGTAGGCTGTATGTGTCCTGGGGGCCAAGGCGCCACCCAGCTACAGCATGGGTTTTTAGCAAAACAATGACAAATCAGATTGCCTTTTAGAATAATTCCAATATGGCTCAGAGATGAATGAGTTGAAGGGAGGTGAGCACAAGCAGCAAGACAAGTAGGGAGGCCACTCTGGCGAATGTGGTGTCAGTGTCACCAGCCCAGAAAAAGCCGTGGCAGAAGGATGGAGGCAGAAGTGAAGACAGAAGAGGAGCCTCTATGGGACTTGGTGATAGGAAGCAGAAAGCTTAAGACCAAGGTTGAGCCAGAATGTCTGGGTTTGAATCCTAAATATATGACTGTGGGCAAGTTAATCTTCCTATTTCTCAGTTTCCAAATCTATAAAAGAGGGATATTAATTTCTACAAAAGTAAGCTCCATGATGCAGGAATAGTTGCCATTTATTTCATTCTCAATCCTTCAAAAGAGAAGAATCTAAGAAAATACCTAGGCTTTTAGCTTTAGCAATTTGGTAGGCTGTGGTGTCATTTTTGAAGTTGGGAAAACTGACAGGTAAGTCTAATTTAGGAGATCAATGTTAGAGTTCAATTTTAGACACGTTGCTGCACAGACAAATGCCAGGCACACAGGACAAAGTGTCCTAGGACATACACATGAGGGTCAGAAATCAGGCTCCACCACACACTAATCGTGTGGCCTTGAACAAATAATTTAACCTCTCAGTTCTCCGTGCCCTCCTCTAAAATATGTGCCTTGCGTAGGAGACAAAAGGGAGGCAGAATTATGCAATGTGTTCCAAAGACCAACAGATTGGGTGCAGGAAACCCCAGGTTTAGTGCCCAGGGGACCGTGAACCAGCCGAGTGAGCTCAGTGAAGTCACTGAAGGACAAGTGTAAATGGAGACCACCACCACCTGCTACATAGCACTGGGCGATCCAACGTAAAGGAATGGGAGGCATTCTGAAAAGGATATGCTCTATATATACTTGATGTAATTGAAATGTCACATTTTACCCATCTGTTAAAATGACAGTGAAAGAGCACGCTGTAGCTACAGGCTATGTCATCTGGCACATATGCAGCCCTTAAAAGCCAGTGCACATTGGTTGTTTGTGGAATTTGTGCTTAATTTGGTGTCTGTTTCCAGAGCATTTTGTGTTGGAAGATACTTTTCTCAAGTTTCTCAACGTCTTATGAGGGATTAACTGATTGGAATTACGAGTGTGTCATGTGTTGCAGACAATCTTTTCAAGAAAATCTGTACAGCAGACAGTCTTGGAAGACAGAAGTCATGTTTTGTTTTGTTTTGTTTTTTTTCACAGGGATCCTGGAAAAGGATCAGGCAGGCTTACTGCCCATTATAAAAGTGGTAAGGTCCCTAAACTTGGGGAGTTGTGAATTCCCCAACCCCTGTAACAGAACTCACTATGCACAGAGGTGTCAACTGGCCCTCTGTGCATCACCAAATGGAAACTGAGGCTCAGAGAAAAAGTGTGAAAAATACTAATATCGTGGCTACTAGTACTGCTGTGATCAACGAACTCCTACATCCTGGACGGAGGAGTCTGGAGTCCTTGCCAGCTCCCACGACACCATGACAGGAAAACTCACGACACCATGACAGGAAAACTCACGACACTGTGATAGGGTAACTCAGGACGATACTGTGACAGGGTAACTTGTTAGCTGGCGGGTAGTGCAAAATCTCACTCTTCACAAGTCTTGACATTTTGTTACCGTTTTGTTACAGAACAGGGGTTGGTGTTTCCCTCCCACCCAACAGATTTTTCTCCAGCACCCATGGCTTCCTCTGCTCTGCCCTGTGCAAGTCTGCTGTCAGCACTGAGAAGCAGTAGAGATGTCAACCTAATATAAACACTCTCTGTACCTATATGTTTGTGTGTCTTCAAGTATTCTTTTTTTCCAACATTTGTTTCACTGATAACATCTACTTTCTTTTTTAAGAAACATAATGACACATGTTTTCTGGTGAGGAAAAGTGTGACTAATAGATGTCTTTGCTAGAGATGTGTAATTCTTTCATTTTAAAATGTTCTCATTTAACTGTAAATATTAAAAATACTGAGAAATAACTGCATATTTCAGGTAAAATTTAATGAACATTGTGCCTTACTTAGAATTATTTTTAAAGCACACCAGGAGAATGTAATTTCAATTCCTCATATTGTATAGAATGAGGATACTGTTGCCTAACTTACCCACCCCCGCCGCACGCACTCCCACTCGGGCATGTAAGCACCATCTAAGCAAAGCCACCGAAGAAAACGATACTCAGACTGCTACATGGACTTGCTGGAATTCAGAATGTTTCTTTAAAATGAAATAAAGGCACCCAAGAAATCATCTTTGAGAACCTCAAGTTCATATTAAAACAAGAACTGAATTTTCTCCCAGTTGGCCTTTTGAAATGCTAAATGCTAACAGAAACATGGTATCTTAGAGATGCCAAATAGCGTTCTTTTTTTTTTTTTTTTTAGTAACCAGGTTGTCTTTATTCTGAGAGTGCAAGGTTGGTTCACTCAAATGTCAACCACTGGGATGTCCCCAAATTAAAAGAAGAAAGAGAAACAAACAATATAATCACCTTCATAGATTTTTTAAACCATCATAAAATTTAATAATATTTTAATAATTTATTTAATTCATAGTAAATTTTCTTAATCTGATAAGAATGAAAGAGAGGGAAATGGAAGAGAGAGGTGGTGGGAGTGGGGAAAGGAAGGAAGGGAGGGAAGAAAAAAGGAGGGAAGGAAAGGAGGAGGGAAGGAAAGGAGGAAGGGAAGGGAAGGAGGCGAGCCTACCACACAGGATAGAAGAATGACTCATAATGCTGGTTATGTGCGTTCTTAATAACTATCACAGAAGTCATACTTCTGATCAAATCAAATAAGCGCCCCACAAAAAATAAACTTAAATTTAAAAGATGGCAATTACCTTCATTTTAAGCTCTTTCTGCATTTCCATAGTTGCGTTTTCACTGGATTGACAACTACTTTCTGATGCTTTATATTCAATCAAGACCCAAAACATCTTGAGAGATGAATGCAGAATACATGGAGCACACCCAGGAAATCCAAATCCATTGATTATCATGTGAAAGAAGGCCTGGAGGCAATTAGTTCTTTGTTGTGGAAGACAAATAAACCTCCACATAAAATGTTCTATACACTGAGGCATCTTTGATAGTTCTTACTGGCTCAATGACTCACAAAGGATAGGGAGGAGGAGTGTCTGAAAACAAAAGGGCAGACTGACGGCACCATTTAGTTATTTATTCTGTATGTTCAGCTCAGTTTTTCCTCTTTCCAACTTCTCAAGACACTATAAAAAGAAATGAAATGGATTCTTTTCAACCAAAAACATCAGCACTGCATACTAAGGAGAAAAGTACTGGCTTAACAGAGAATCCTTATAAACCACTAAATATCAAAGTGCTCTCTCTAGTTAGGTATTTTTAATAAGGGAAATGGGTTTTGACAAATCACTCTTTTGTATGCTCTTTTATGTAAGAGTTTATTACACAGACTCTTGGAAATTAATTTACATGTGAGACAAACTGTAGCCAAACCATTCCCAGTGTCGGGATGGAAGGCTGGGTCCTGAACAGGCTCTGCCTTGGAAAACAAGCCCTGTGTGGCCTCTGTAACTTTCCTTCTCTGTTACAATTGCTTGGAAGCCTCTCAAGATGAACAGCAGCGTGAACAATGTGTGACTAAGCTGCACCTCTTACCTCTGGTTTAGATGCCTGTAACTTTCCTTTCTCTGAGTAAAAGTAGCATGTTATTAAAATGGTGTGAGAACACAAAACAACCTGTTAGGGATCAACTAGCTTCTAAAATGATTTATTAATTCGGATGACTGTATATGGAACAGGGGATTACGTCTTCAAGACTAAGACCATTGCTATTTTCCTCCAGTTAAAAGGGATGATATTGAGGGACCATCGGAACCACGAATAACAACAGGGTGAAATGAACTTGGCCTTTGGTTATAAGCCATGGTTCAAATCTGGGTGCCAGCATCTGTTACCCGTGACCCTGGATAAGCCGACAGGCTCGATTTGCTCACCTGTAAATGGAGGGAGTGATAGCATCCACATGAGACTGATGGGAGAATGAATGAGTTAACACACTGCTGACGGGCAATTTCATGCAAAGGCTAATGCAAGTGCAAGCACAAGTTAACTCGCTAGCAAACTACATCCATCTGTTCATTATGGTATGTGTTTTTCCTTTGGTTTATATTCAGTGAACACATTATTACTGCAATTAAAACTGTCATGGAGAAAACATCATGGCTCACTTTTCTGCTACCAAAAGGCACTTAATGTCATCTGTGCAGTATTCTATCAACCTAGAAGATCTTTACTGGAACACAGTTTTCTCACATACCACGGTACTAAAGATTACAGAGAGGATTTTAAGTCTTTTTTTCCCCCCCTACTTTGCAAGAAACTTTTTATTCTCAATATCAGATGTCTTTTAAAGCTGTTTAATCAGAGAGGGCCAACATGGGAAAGTAAACCGCTGACAGCATGTATCACACTAGTTTATAGAGGTAGCATAATGCTTATGAAAAATAGGCTGGCCAGGAGCCCACTGTTCGCCCTTGAGGTCCTGCCAGCAGCGGTTCCATGCAATGTGATTAGTGAATGCAGAGACCCTGGGTGATTAATTAGTGCTCCATGTCCGCCCTACCTGACAGACTTTCGGCCAGAAATGTAAAATAAGCCACCTGATTTAACTTCCTCACCTCCAACCGGACTTCCACGTGAACAAGACTTTGCCAAGCACTTGAAATACTGAAAGACTTCCTCCCCTGTCTCCTTTACAACAAATCCTGCTTCCTTGGACACACAGTTTAGCTCTGGTAAACGGCAGGCTGTACGGGAAAGAATCTAAATATGGAAGCTTGTCTGCAAATTCTCTGAGTACCAAGTTAAACTGAACTCATTTCATAAATCCCTGTGAGTGATCCTCAAGAGAAAAAATTCCCTACAGATGAACAGATTTACTATAAACACCTAAAGTCCATCCATCCCTTTACAAAGAAAAGTCATTATAAAAGCTGTGTATCAGTAGCTTTTACTAGATTTTTGCCATGCAAGCTATCAGTGTATTTTCATCTTCACTGTTTGCTTCATTAGACGTTAACTTTCTCATCTATAATATGCATTTCATCCACATATTGTCTCAAGGTAGATGCCTCTACGTCCATATCTGTTCATTTATGTTGCTGCAAGGGCAGTTCTCTGTTATCTACTACTATTTCAGTCAAGCTTCTTAAATTAGATTTTAAAGAGAAGGAAATAACTTTCCTAAATTAAATCAGTTCCTTTAAATGAGGCTGACCTTTGGGTAGATAATTTGTGTAAACGTAAAATGGGTCCTGCCCTTCTCTAAAGCCCATCATTAGTCAAGATCTTAAAACTAAGCTCTGAATGTGAGATGGTGCATGAAGATATATTCTATTCTGGCTTATACATTATTGTTTCACTTTAGATAAAGGCTCTATAGAGCATCGTATTTCGCACAGAAAAACATCCAAAAACATTTTATGCTATAAAATGCACATCTCATAGGGTAAAATCATCTGTTTCACCATGCAAAGGCCCAAGGTTTAAATATATCAGGCCATACTTGATCAGAGAAGAAGCTGTTACTGATCTTTGCTCAGACACTATGTAGCAGAAACGAGCCTCTGAGATCCAACGAAGTCATCTCAGGGAACAGGAAACCGAGAACCTCCATTTAAAAGCTGGACTTGCAACCCCAACCTAATTTCATTCTCTCCTAGAATCCAAGGCAGCCCAAATGATGAAAAGGTCCAATCTTGGCAAGTAACTCCCAAGAGTCCACGTACAAACCTGAATTCTATGGTTTCGAATGTCAGCACAAAGGCAGACAGGCAATTTCTCAACCAACACCTCAGAGGACTGGACATGTGCTATGTGCCCAGTTTGATGAGTGGCCACAGGGCCCAAGCCCTGGATGCACTTACCATCTAGTCAGGAAACAATACATCAATAATTATTAACATAAAAGCCAATTTGCATTAAATGTCATAAATGAGATTGAGGGAAAAATGTTAAGTTCAGAAAAGACTACCAGGCGCTAAAAAGGAGGGAAGATTTCATGAGTGGGAGTCTGAGGAATGGGGAGAATTTCAAGAAACAGAGATGGAGGGCCTTCTAGTTGTTCCTCACAGTTTAGTGGGTCAAGACCAGCATTTTCTTCCTCAGTGAAACAGTGGCAAGATGGAGTGCTGCTTCATGAAACTTTTGGTTCATAGGTAAAATGTGTTTCATACTGAGGGTCTTCATCAGAGTTCGAACGCCTCTGTGCTGTTTTGTGGAAAATAAAGAGCAAAGTTGTCTACCTGGCTGGAGAATAACTACATTATGAGGTCATCCTAGGACAGACTATGGAGGGTCTAGAACAGAACATCGAGAAAAGTGGATTTTATGCTACAGGGGCAGAAAGGTCACTGCTGTGTTTTAGCTTATCACCTTTTTTATTTTTAAGTTTTATTGACACCTACTGTGCTTAGTACATCACACACATGATCTCACTTAATTGTAATGCACATCCTTTGGAGTGGGTATTATTATCTTTGTTACATAGGGGAAAGAGAGAATCAGACAAATCATGTAACCAGCCCATAACATAAAGCCAGGTCTTTCAACTTCAAAGTTCCTAATTTAAAAAAAGAAAAGAAAAAAAAATTATAAAATCATCAGAGCTGGGCTTTAGAAACATTAACCTTGCACCTTCAAACAGTGAAAATGAATAGACATTCTATAACTATATTACTAAAGGAGTTACTTTTGATCACTCAATTTCAGAATTTAAGATCAATTTAAATTTGCTCCAATCCAAATTGCAGGCAAAAATCACACCAAACCAACAGTTAAAACTGTTCTTTCTTAATGACCCTAAAAGGATCTGAGAGAAGGTTCTCATTCTTTAATAGCTACATTGGTAAGCCTTTTACTTCATTCTGCAGCAGTAATGTTAATGACTGTTACTGCTTGAAAAATGCTTTGAAGAAAAAAAATGAATATACACGCAAATGCAGAAGTCTGCCGAAAGCAGACATGCTAACATAAAAGAAACAACCCATTGCTTTCTTCAGACTTACTCCAGTCTCCTGTTCTCACACCCTGATGCGCTACCTCTGGAACAACTGAGGACTCATGCGTGCTATGTGCTCTGGGAAGAGCCCAGAGCTCCAGGAAAGAATGCTGGAGAGAGTCAGGACATTATCACTGGGCGGGGGACCTGAGAAACCTGCCAACCATCAACGTCCTAATAGAAAAATGTGAAAAGAAAACAACAGGAGATAGGATAATGGTGTGTCTCATTTAAAGGGGAAGAAAATAAGAACTTAAAAGTGGCTCTATCTATGGAATAGAATATGGAAGACGGTACTGAACAATGAAATAGAGAAATATTCTTCCCCTTTTCTGCTAAAAGCACCCCTTCCCAAGAGTCAAAGAAGCTCTGCCATATGGCCAGACAACGGAACTGCCCAACGCTCAGAGAATCTAGAAGGCGAAAGTGTCCTCTGTCCTACGTGTGAGGTGGACAGAAAATGTGTACTGAGTACCCCATAAATTGGAAATCTCTGCTCTTCTCTGCACACTCTTACTTAGTTGGTATTTCTTGACTGACTGACTGACATATAGATCCTCTTTAAGAGTAATTCACTGCCTCTCAAAGCTAATGTAACCCCTACTTTTGTCAAAATATCCCTCACATATGCATAAACAGAAAACTGGTATAAAATCCCCAATACATTTATATATCAACTATGAACACTATTAAGCCAAAAGAATTCAAACCAGCCACCATAATTAATGTAACAGATGATGTTTTCGCTACCACTAAAATGCTGATGTAGCATCCAGTCTGGTTCTATATTTCATCTATTTTGATATTTTGACTTTCATAAGTGTTTCCATAGAGAACACTCGTTTATGTGTATATATTGAACAAATGGCAAAAAACGTAGAGACCAGATTGGAAGATTCAGACCTATTTAACCCAAAGTCAGCGGATCACGATGAGGTGTCACATAATAACTTTACAAAGCTTTTACTTTAGAGGCAGCACTACAGCATCACTGAAATTTGTAATTTTTCACCTTTACTAAGGTATAATTGACAAATAAAAGTTGTATGCATTTAGCCCTGGCTGGTAGCACAGTGGATAAGGTGCCGGCCTTCGAACCCAAAGGTCGCAGGTTTGATTCCCCAGCCAGGGCACATAACAAGGTTGCAAACCAGGTCTCCAGTCAGGTCTGTGGCTGGAGGCAGGTGAAAGGCAACCATACATTGATGTGTCTCTCTCCCTCTCTGCCTCTCTCCCTTCCCCTCTTTCTGAAAATAATTTAAAATAATAATAAATAAATTTTTTAAAAAGTTGTATGCATTTAAAGTGTACAACGTGGTGTGAAATGATTGCCACAATCAAGCCAATTAACATATCTATCAACTCAAAGGGGGGGTGTGTGTGTGTGTTAAGAATACCTAAAATCTACTTTCTTAGCAAATTTCTAGTTATACTATAGAGTATTATTAATCATAGCCACCAGGCTAGGCATTAGATCTCCAGGACGTAGTCATCCTGCCTCACTGTACAAAGTGAACTTTGTACACTTTGACCAACATTACCCCATTTCTCCCAACCTCTTACCCCCTGGCAACCACCACTTTACTCTTTGATGAGTTTGACCTTTTCAGATTCCACATATAACTAAGATCACGGGCTAAATGAGTATCTAATCCAATCACTGCTAAAATGAGACACAGGCACTTTTCTTTCATTGCGTAGTTCCCACCTATGCTCATCACCGATGAACTACCCTGCAAGGTGCGCCTGGTGCCTGCCCACATCCTGCTGGGAACAAGGGTCCGCTGCGCCCAGTGCAATGTGGCTGCACTGCAGATCCCTTCTCATTGATCTCAGTCTTCACAATCACCCTGGGGGAAATGCACTTTGTCCACATTCCACAGATGAGGAAACAGTTGGGTTACGTCGCTCAGCCAAGGCCACACAGATGATAGTGGTAGGGCCAAGGGGGCAAACCAGAAAGCTAGTTTTACTTCGGACCCCAAATCCTAAGCCGCAAATGCCTCTCGACCACTGTATTTGCCATGTGGCCCACATCCAGGTGCCAGGAACAGACACAAGTTAGATGCAGGCACTACCCTTACATCCAAGCACTTGCCTGTAATGTGGCTGAGCACATGATCTGGGAGATGCTGGAATTTTTATCTCCACTGGGTTATTCTGCCTTCAAATAAGACAGGTGCCTTCAAAGACATCAGAGACTTTGCCTGCAAACTGGTGGAATCTCATTTAGGATTTTAAAATGATTACCACTGCTTCTAAGAAGTAAAAAGCTGCCAGATGTAGGCAGTGAGTTTAAAAATATGCCCATTAGAAATGAAAACGAGCTAACATTTATTTAAGTTCCTAAAATGGACCTGGTGCTGTTAAGTACTCTGCATGTATTATCTCGCTGAAGCCTCACAGCCCTCTAAGGTAAACACTGCTAACATCTCCACTTTGCAAGTGTAGATATTAACCTTAAAGAGACATAGGCAACGTGGCCTGGCGCAGGCGCCCAGGCACCTGGCTCCAGAGTCTGTACCCACTCTGCATGACAGCTGGGAGGGGCCAGCTGGCAAGATCCTTGCTGCCTCGCTGTTCCTCAGAACTTGGGACTTGGGCAGCCAGTTTAATCTGTAACGCTCTTGTTCTGTCTGATTGGCCAAGAAGTATGCTGCCACAAAATCACACAGAACTGGGGTAATTCAGAACCTTTCGGCTTTGAGAACAAAAAATACTGTGAGCATGAGAAGCATCCCCAATTAAAGACCTATTCAGATTTCTAGTATGTTCAAGCAAAGAGAACTGCCTCAGAAGCACAAAACTCAGCTTTGGTCAGAAAGCCAGTCCACCGGTTCTGGAGCAGCCACCCTAAACTGTGACTGGTTTCTCAAGGTGAGCATTAAATGTCGCATGTGGTACCAGGAAGAAAAGGGGTCCTGAAACCCTGCTGCTAGCCTCAGGCACTCCCACTCCCCTGTTGTCCACCCAGCCAACTCCTCGCTAATTAGGCAGCTTTCCGCAATGGATACTGTCCCGGGCTCACAGGGCCACTGGATCAGGGAGGAGAGATCCAAGGTGGACAGGGCCAAGGTGCCCAGGATGAAGTCCTCTTGATGCGGAGAGACCGTGGTGGTAGTTCCCTCTCGTTGGTCACCAGTGTGTCAGGAACTACAGGTGTTTTCTAATAGTAGTCATTCTGAGAGCCTGTGTCGTCAATAATGTGATCCCCATCACACAAATGAGGAAACTGAGGCTCAGAGGCAGCACTGCTCTAGGAAGCAGCTTGAGGCTGGAGCTCCCTAAACCCAAAGCTGTTTCCCCTTTCCGGGTGTGCTCTCCACTCCACCTGCGAAGCAAGGAGTTGGGATGGGTACTGGACTTGAGGAAAAAGGAATGGGTGCTAATCGGAGGAAGTAATATTTAAAACTAGCTAAGATGTTAGAGACAGCTCATGTTTTTCTTTTGTTTACAGATCATCAGACTCACACAGGATGACACAGCTTTTATATTTTTAGCTAAAATTACTGAGCTCTTACCATGTACCAGAAACAGTCCTAGTGCCTTGAAATACATTATCTAATTCAATCCTCACCACAACCCCATGAGGCGGGTATCCCGTTTCACAGGTGAGGAAGCGAAGGCTTAAGGAGGTTACATAACTGCTTCAAGATCTCTTGCTGCCAAAACCTGTGCTCAGCACCAACCACTCTCCACCTGCGCTGTGAGCCCCTGACCGAGCCAACGTTCACGTTTCTGTTGCTGTTTCTCCCTGCAAGGAGGTGGCAAGGACCCCGTGCGATGGTTTCCCCAGCATATCCCTCTGCATCATCACCCTGGTTTTGCTCCACTTTTCTGTTATCCGAGGCACCGCTCCCCATGGACAGACATCGGGCTCGCCTCCTCCTGCACTGAGCTGGGCTGGCTGGACTCCAGCTAACGCAGGACCAAGGGGGCTGTGTGGCCACCTGTGAGGGGTTCAGCTAAATGTCCCGAGATGGGGGCCTGGAGCACCCTGGATTGTGTCATTTCCCAGCACAGCTTTTTCTCACTCATGAGCAGCAACATGGGAACACACACTCCCAGGGAAGTATGGGTTCTTCACAGTCTCGTGGGGGGACCACAGCCACATCCAGCAGAAGACAAAGTCTGCTCCAAGACGACTGAGCTCCCCGAAAATGAAGATGTAAAAGGGCTCCAGAATCAACTGCTGCTTATGAAGTTGCTCCATTTTTACAGCAAATGATGACTTGGAGCACCTCATCCGTCAGGGTCCAGCCAAGGAGTAGTGGTCATTAGTCCATGGCTGTCCGGCCTGCTGTCCACCTTTGGCTAACAACAGGTCTGCCTGGGGTCGAAGCGACACTTGGGTCTCCTCTCTGAGGGAAGAGGGCAGTAGGTCACATCAGTTCATTGCGTTAGCTCCTTAGTCTTGCAGAGGGGCCCCCAGACCAGCAGGCAGGACACCAAGGACCACTCAGCTGATCAGAGGTTGGGAATGGCTACTTCTGGGACATCTGAGATTGGCAGCCATATGACCTCAGCTCAAAGCCAGCAGACATGCGGTCATTAAATGTTAGGTTCAAGCAACTTGGGGATAACTGATTCAGTGTTTCCCCCTGTTACTTGGTACACATATATTACTGTACTATTCAATGAAATATCAGATTTTATTGAATGTCTGGCATAAATTTCTTCAAAATTAATATTTTGTTATATTTTGTATCAGTTTATGCTGAAATGTTTATCAACATGTTCTATGACTACATGTGCAGGAATTTATTCAAATTCATTTTGCTCTTTGCTTTGTGCTGTTTTACTGATAAATTTCCTTTCTATGTACTCTAAAAAAAACCATTCATATTTATTTGATATTACAGTTTGCTTCTGCATTACCATTATTCACCCAAATGTTATACAGCTATGTACTTTTTTTAAAAAAAGCTCTGCATGTGTGATATAAAAATGCCACTTCTCTATAAAAGTATTATATTATCTACTCTGCACCCATGAGTTTCTTTTCTTATCAGTATGACTAAATAGTTGGGAGGGGACTATAGAATATTAATGCTTATCTAGATGTTATGATTTCCTTCAGAACTTCACCAGACTGTTACGGAATTAACAAAAATATTTCCTCCCCCCAAAAACACTTCAAGTCACTTTCAATACATTTGATAGAAGTCCATCATTTTCTTCAAATAATTATTGGTAAACACTGGAAAATCTCATAAATCTCTGCTGCTGAGCCAGGAGCCTGGACTGACTCCTAAACTCCCAGCACCAGTCTCAGATTCCCCCAAACACAAATGATCTCAGGATCAAGGCACATCCAGATCCTTCCATCCACCCTATTGCCACGATGCTCCTTCTCCCCACACCATACATACCTCCTGGCAACTCAGAATGAAATCAAGGAGTTCCTCTAGGATGAGAGAAGCAATAAAGAGTTTACTGGGGCTTCCATCCTGCTTTTTTTTTTTTTTTTTTCCTAGTGATCTCTTGTATTTTGTTAATTCTCTTGGGTGGGGTGAGGGGAGAACTGTGAATAAAAACTTAAATAATTTACTCTAACAAAATTTTAATTTACAAACTGTAGTGGGCAGCTTTCAAGGTGGCTTCCAATTACCCTCACCTCATGGTACTCACACCCTTGTGTAGTTCCCCACTGCAACGCTGCCCCTGGGTTGGTTATGTGACCCACAGAACTCAAAAGAAGTGTTGAAACATTATTTCTAAGATTAGCTCATAAAAAACTTCTAGTTTCCATCTTGGCTGGTGTAGCTCAGTTGGTTAGTGTCTCCCATAAATGGAAAGGTTGCAGGTCTGATTCTCCATCAGGATATATGCCTGGGTTGCAGGTTTGGTCCCCGTCAGGGCGTGTTTGGGAAGCAACTACTTGATGTTTTTCTCACATTGATGTCTCTGTCTCTGTCTCTGTCTCTGTCTCTTTCCCTCTCCTTCCCTCTGTCAGGAATCAATGGATATATTCTTGGTTGAGGATTTTAAAAACAGATTCTAGCTTCTATTCCAATCACTACTGCAATTTTTCTTTCTCTTAGATCAACATAGTTCTGACAGAAGCCACCATGTAGTGAAAAGCTCTACGGAGTGGCCCATATGGCAAGAAGTGAAGCCTCCTTCTGACATCCAAGGGATGAGTTGGATAGTGGTCCCTCCAGCCCCAGTCAAATCTCCAGAATGGCTACCACCTCAACTCACAACTTACAGTTGGACTGACACTTCATGAGAGAACTACCCAGCTAAGGCACTCCCAGGTTCCTGATTTTCAGATCACATGAGCAAAATAAAGCTTCTTACTTTAAACTACTAAGTTTGGGGATATTTTGTTACACACCAATAGATAACCAATACATGTAGGTTTTCATATTCCTTCTTCAGCTTTCTTTAGCTCTCAAAACTTCTTTTATAAACATGAGAATTAATTTTGTAAATAGAAATGTAAAGTAATTCCTGGGCTGAAAGCCACTGAGCATGGGCTGGATGGAGAAGCCACACAGCAGATGTGGGCATGGATAAGAGTGAGTTGAATAGTGTCCTTCCATCTTAAGATGCTACTGACACCCAAATCCTCCCAACCTGTCCTCTTCCCGCCCCTCAAGCAGGCTTAGAAATATCCATCCAAGATGCAATTTCACTCACAAAATATAATTATTACCCAAAATACTATGATGAATTGTCTCCAGTATCTACTGAGGACTGCAGAAGGATACAGATTTAAACTTAAGAGATAGCCCTGGCTGGTGCCACAGTGGATAAGGCACCAGACTGCGAACCCAAAGGTCTCTGGTTTGATTCCCAGCCAGGTAGCAAGCCAGGTCTCCAGCCAAATCTGTAGCTGGAGGCAGGTGAAAGGCAATCATACATTGATGTCTCTCTCTCTCCCTCTCTGCCTCTCCCTTCCACTCTCTCTAAAAATAATAAATAAACTCTTTAAAAAAATAAAATAAAATAAAATAAATAAACTTAAGAGATATTTAGTATTAGTTTAAGGGAGGACTTCTTGCCAAGAGAAACCTGGTGTCAGATAGCTGTACAAGATGAACAATTATATTGCGGCCCGGTGTGGGGTGACCAAGTGGCACAGAGACCAGGACCCTCAGATTCAGCAAGACAAAGTTCATATCCAGAATCCATTTCTTTCTAGCCAGGTGACTGTGGATAAATCACTTTACTCTCTGAAGCTCAGGTTCCACATCTGTAAAGTACTGACATCATCATCTGCCCTCATGCCTTCCTTCTCTGGGCAGGATGGACAAAAACACATCACCAGGCCCTTTCTGGCCTTAAGGTTCTCTGGTCCAAGCTTTATACTGGCTTGGGATAGATATAGATTCATGAACACTAAGGAATTCCTATCTACCAACCTTGCTTCTCCTTGCCAAACTGTGGCTCTTGTTTCCTGAGTACCTCTCTCCGGAAGACTATATACTGGTATGCACCCCTTTCTTCTGGAAGAAAATGTGGAGTAAGCCAAGACACTAAATCTCATGAAGAACAGGACACTAACTCTTTGGGTGCTCATAAACCAAATTGCTTCACCCCTCTGAACCTTGGTTACCCTGTCAGGATATGCGAGGGATGGGATAAATGATTATATAGGTCATTTCTGCCTCTAAAAGCCTAGATTCTAATTTTAGGGCACTGTGGAGAATGTTTCAGAAGTCTTTATGTAATGATGGGGTTTTCGTTTAAGGGACAGCTATCTCTGTACAGTTCCTCTCTTTCTCCCTCCCTCCCTCTCTCTTCCTCCTCTTAATCTAATTCGATGTTAAATACTCTCATTCCCTTTGCAAAACATATTGACTAAGCCCAAGTCAGGTTGAATACTGGCGGCCAGCGGGCAGAGTACTTAGGCAATCTCCCAACCTCACCATGCTTTATTTTCCTTATCCGTGAAAAAGAAATAAAACCTTACCTGATTGGGGTCCTGTGAAAATTAGATGAGTCAATGTATAAAAAGAGCTGAGAATGAGAACACACAGCAAGTCCCATATAACTATGAGCAACTGGTAGTCATGTGCCAACACACCTGCTCACGTTGGCTCCCACCAACGGAATTGTGTGCTTCTGCCAGGTGAGCCATGTGTCCTTTTCAGGCCTTTTGGTGCCAATAGTATTTGCTCTGCATTTATACTATCCAAGCATCATGTAAAAGCAATGAAATATGAATGTCAAAAAAGGCATTTCTGTGAAAATTAAGTTAAATTGCTTCATAAAGCCTCAGTGAAGGCAAACCATGCAAAGTCTGCTATTGAACTGGGTATGAGGCAACTGAAAATGACCGGAAAAATCCTGAAAGGATTCTGAACATAATTACTTTGCAAATCGTACTGCTGAATTCTAGACCACTTAAACAAATGGAAATGGAAACTGAAGCCAAGAAATTACATCTGAAGTTTACTAAGGAAGACACTTTGGTCAGAGAATCCTTCCCAAAGGAAAAGGTTTTGGGCCAACATCGGAACATATTTGGTACTCAGAACTGTACTGCAAGTGGCAGAGAAAAACAGCGGTCTTCACGCATACGGTACTGCGCTGGAAAAAACAAACTGCTAATCAACGTGTTGCTTAAAAATTATAGTTTCATTTAAAATAAAGTGTTTCAAGTATATGTCATTATCATTTGAACTGGCTCTTCAGGGTAACCAATTTAGTTGCCAAGAGGCTTCAGCTCCATGTGCACACACGTTTCCTCACATGTGGAAGGGCCAGTGGGTTACAGAATTCTCATTAGACAATAAATCACATCTGTTTTTGGCCTATTATTTAACATACTTGCCTAATACATATATACACGCACACATAAGCTTATAAGTAAAAATTCTGAGACTTTAAATGTTTTTAGGGAATTTCCTAATTTTTCTCCCAAAATAATACTTTGGGAATAACTAAATTCACACTTTTGTCTACACATGGACTTCACGTTTGGTTTGTCAATCCTATACAGTTATCAACTACTGAGAGTATAATATTGGACTAAAAAACAAAGGAGCATAAATAATGGGCAAAGAACTTGAACGTACATTTCTCCACAGAAGATATATGAATGGCCAACAAGCACATGAAAAGATGCTCAACATCTCTTGTCATTAGGAAAGAGCAAGTCAAAAGTATAATGAGATACCACTGCACACCGATGAGGATGGCTGCTACCAAAATCACAGAAAACAGTGTTGTCAAAAATGTCAAGAAATTAGAACCCTTGTGCACTGTATCTGGGAACAGAAAATGTTATTGCTACCATGGAAAACAATATGGCAGCTCCTCAAAAAATTAAAAATGGGATTGTCATATGACCCAGCATTCCACTTCTGACTATACGCCTAAAGAACTGAAAGTAGGGGAAAAAAACAAAAGAATTGAAAAGTAGGGTCTTGAAGAGGCATTTGTACACTCATGTTCACTGTGACATTATTCACAATAACCAAAAGATGGAAGCAATCCAAGTGCCCATCAATGAATGACTAAATAAGCAAAATATGGCACACACATATAATAGAATGCTATTCAGCCTTAAAAGGAAAGGATGTTCTGCAATATACTACAACACAGATGAAGCCTGAGGACATTATGCTATGTAAAATAAGCCAGCCAAAAAAATAAATAAATAAAGACAAAGACTGTATAATTCCACTTATTCCACTTATATAAAGTGCTTAGAGGAGCCAGAATCATAAAGACAGAATGGTGGCTGCCAAGGGCTGGGGGAAGAGCAGAATGGGGCATTACTGGGGTTTTCTGTTCATTTGTTTAAAAATTTTTTATTCATTATTTTTAGAGAGAAAGACAGGGAGGGAGCAAATGAGGGAGGGAGGAAGGAAGGGAGAGAAGCATCAATGTATGGTTGCCTTTCACCAGCCACCAGCTGAGGACCTGGCTGGAGACCTGGCTTGCAACCTGGTTACGTGCCCTGGCTGGGAATCGAATCAGCGATTCTGTCTTGTGTTTGCAGGCCAGCGCCAATCCAGTGAGCCACACCAGCCAGGGGGAGTTATTGTTTTATAGGTGTAGAGTTTCAGTTTTATAAGATGAAAAGAGTTACAGGGAGAGACAACAGTGACAACTGCACAACGTAAATATACTTAACACCACTGAATTGTACCCTCAAAAATGGTTAAGACAGTGTTTTGTGTATACATTACTACAATAAAAAAAAAGGAGCACTTACTTTGTGTCTAATTTAATTAGTGGGCTGACCATACCTTGCACATGGTAGATGAAAGGCTCCGGGATGTGCCCTCAATCGGCTGGCTCGAGATCCACAATTCCCTTAAACAACCTGGCAGGCACAGTTTACCATCTGGAGCCCCAACTGAAATCAAAGTGCCTGCTGTCTTCCACCCCATCTGTGTCCATGCGGATAATGCGTGTCTGTGTGAGCATGCACGCAGGGACAGGGGGAGCCAGGGCTGCCCAACAACTCCAGACCCAACCTCACAGAGTCTGAGAAACCAGCGAGCTTCGGTCACAGCCAGAGGGTGAAAAGGGTGCTGCCTAAGACGGTTCTGCCGCGCAGACTGGCCAGGCCACAAAAAGAAAGGGAGTGACTGAGGAGGTGGGGTGCCCCATCTTGGCTTGTATTTCATTTTTCATAATGAGATCAACAAGCACCAAAAGCTTGGGAAAGCAAACCAGGTCTCAAGAGAAACACAAAAGAAGATAGAAGGGAATGACTTTTAAGTGGCAACAAAAAGACGGTGTGCCTGGAAAAAGAATCCTTTTCTTAGCAGTGATCAGAAAATCACTTAGAACTTGGCATGGCACGCCTCAGAACACAGCTGTACTGTATGAGTGAAACAAAATGCAATTTAGAATAAGGACATCTGAGTGTTACTGGTATTCTCGGTGGGTTACTCAAACATAAAATCTCACGTAGCAAGTCCTACGATCTGTGAAAGAATGGAAGTGCACAGTGGACACCTGCTGTGCTTCTCCACCCAGCAGCCCTCCACCACTGCCCAGGTCTGTCTGTGTGCTTTGGATGAGGATGAGCCCACAGGACAGGTACGTGACCCAGAGTCAGCACTCCTGCCTCCATTGGCTCAGCCACTGAGGTGGCAGATGGTCAGGAGGGTGACTTGAATCCATCAGAGTCCATGTCCCTTTGATGAAGCACTAAGTTGAAGTGGAATATAAACTAGAGCAGCTGGTGGCCGCTTCTGCCACTGCTTGGGGCAATCCTGCCTGAAAATGAAGCCAACAGGGAAAGGCAGAGCAAGAAATGAAGAAAAAGAGATTTTTGCTATCATTAGAGCATCTGGATATGGCCAATGCCTAAAGCAATACCCCTAGACTTCTCTGTTACGTGAGTCAATAATTTCTTGCTTTTGATTAAACCAGTTTGATTAGGGTTTCTGTCACTTGTAACTGAAAATGCCCTAGCTCAAGGTATAAATATATGACTGCAATATATTGTTCCCATTTCATCACAATCCATGCTTTGGAACATAGGCTTTAAGCTACATACTCTTAATGGGCTCAGTATAAATTATACCAAAAGGCAGAAGAACTAGAATCCATTTGGGGGACTATATGTAAATACTAAACTACGATATTAAAAACAATGGCAAACATTTGTTAAATGTTACTAAGTGCTTATATTAAAGGCTGTTCATATAACTCAAGCCTGGTAACATTTCAAGGTATTTTTTTTCCAATTTTTAAATATATTTTATTGATTATGCCATTACAGTTGTCCCATTTTTCCCTTTTCCCCCCTCCACCTGGTCCCCCTGTGACCCCCTTAGTTCATGTCCATGTGTCACATATGTAAGTTCTTTGGCTTCTCCATTTCCTTTATTAATCTTAACACCCCCCTGTCTATTCTGGAATTACCAATGTATACTTCTTTTTTCCTTTCTCCACATCCAGACAATTCACCATTTAATTATTGCCTTCTGTCAGCCTCTCAAATCATATTAATACAAAGTTTTCTTTTCATTATTTCAAAATGCTTATGCTAATTCATTTGTTTAAAAATTACTTTTTAAAGTAATATCAATTGCAATATTACCTAACACACACACACAAATATATTTACATACATATTTTTTACAAATATTACACTAGAAAACTATTTCCAAACTCCTGTTGAGCATATCTAAAAACATCATTTAATTAACTGCCTTCAAAAATTTCTACTAGAGATATTTTGGTCTAGTTTCTTTCATGTCTTGTCCCTAAAAAAGCCTCATCTCATAATTTTCCTTCCCAGGTTCTACCTACATTTGCTTGGTTATAGGCAGACTACTCCTGTGCTAAAAAATATTTTTTTAATAAAATAACTATTTTTATTTCCAAAAGGTTTAGTCTTCTTTATTCTTTTAATCTGCAGCGTTCGATGTAGCTACTTAAAATGCGGCTAGCTCAAACTGCGATCTACTATAAAGTACATACTGGATTTTGAAGAGTTAATATGAAGAATTTAAAATATGTCAATAGGTTATATAATTCTGACATGTAAATGATAATATTTTAGATATAGTAAATTAAGCATTTTTTTAAACACATTTTACTGTGGAATGCTATTTTAAGTATTTATTCTTATTATCTCTATTTTAAATGTGGAGACACTAACCCAGCACCAGAGATAAGTGGTGATATCAGAGTCAAGAATAAGCAGAGCACTCTAACCAGAATACTCACTATTAACGCTATGCTCCACCTCCTCCATAAGCACCATCGACAACATGCAACATAACTCAGATCTGCTGTGCCACATAAAGAGACTCAGCCTCTCTGGCACCACCCCTCACCACAGTGACACAAATGACAACGTGTCACAGAGCATTCCTTCTAAAGGTGGCTTTCCACATGCAGGTTGCAAACCATCAGCAGGTTTAGTGAGTGGAGACCAGAAGTATGTTCCCCCATGGAACAGAAAATATACTATAGATTACAGTGTGTAAGGGTAAGTAGTGCTTTGTGAAACTTAAAATTATGTCCAAGTATACATTTGTATACATATGTACTGGGTCATAATATAAAATATATCTTACTATGTATCACTCACTGACAAAAAAGTAAGGCCAGACCCTGCCTGGTGGCTCAGTGGATTGGTGCCGGCCTGCAAACCCAAAGGTTCCATTCCCCAGCCAGGGCACATAACCAGGTTGCAAGCCAGGTCTCCAGCCAGGTCTGTAGCTGGAGGCACGTGAAAGGCAACCATACATTGATGCTTCACTTCCTTTCTTCCTCCCTCCCTGCCCTTCTTTCTGAAAATAATGAATGAAAAAAATCTTAAAAAAAAAAAAAAGTAAGGCCACACTAATGTAGAACAAAAGGCTCTGTGCATATTGGCTGGAAAATTGCTAAACCGGGACTCACTCGCTCAGGGGTGGGGAAGGAGGTGGACATGAAAACCAAAGGGATGTTGTGCTTGAGCTAATGCTCCGGTAGCGGAGAGCATGATAGCGGAGAGCGTGATAGCGGAGAGCGTGAGGGCCAAAGCTCCAGGCAGCCCCTCGGCATAAGGCTGAAGGTGAACCCCACTGGGAAAACTTGTTGGGGGGAAGAAGCAAAACAGACAAGCACAATGGCAGCCTTGCCTGGGGAAAGAAACCTGTAGCTCCCCGTCCTGCCCTCTGCAGGTCCCAGGTAAATCAGCACAGAGATGCCCAGGCGCTGAACCTCTGACACTACCGCCACTCAGGCTTCCTGAAACCCCTCCTCCCGCAAACCAAAGATACTTCTTAAACTTTTATTAAACTGTTGTCATACACTGCTTATGAGAGTAAAGTAACAAACACTGTGTCACTTCTTCTTTACTTACAAATGGCAAGAGGTGGGCTTGAGCCTGCGGCCCAGCCCTGAGCCCAAATCAGCACAAACCAATGGGCAGCACATGTGTGGTCATTCACATCCAACCAGTGGGCCTGAAAAACACAGTTTCATTACAGGCCCCTCCATCATATGTTTTGTTTGAATCTGCTCAGGCTAAGTTATTAATGTAAGTAATAATATGTTAATAACTTAAATAATGTCTTGGTGTTTCTCCAAAGCTGCCCCACTCATGCAGCTTCTCTCCTACACAATAAGTTGCTTGACCCCCAAAGCCAGGCCCTACTTCTGGTCACTATAAGGTATTTTTCATCAGTGCTCCTGAACCGTTCACGGGGTAGGGCATCTAATGAAAGCTACAGATCCTCTCCCAAGAAAAATCCACAAAGGGGCATAGAAGAGTGCATACATGCATATACAATTTTGCTAGGATTTTAGGTGGTTCCCAGAGACCCACAAAGCCCTCCATAGTCTCTTACAAAGCATATGAGCCCAGGGTAACATTTTTAGTTCTAATCCCTATCACCTTTTATACTAGTAAACACATTTGTAGCAAAAAAAAAAAGTCCAGCTATGGAACCAGATGTTTTCTCTTAAACACATACAAAAACAAAACAAAACCACCAAAAACAATGATGTCAACATTTCCTACTTAACTCTGTTATACTTCAGTTAAGCATTTCAGGTCAGTTATTCAGGACAATACTCAGTGCTAAAATGGATATAAACAATGTAAAAGGCTCAGTCCCTCAATCTTATCAAAACTACTGTGCAGATAGCAGATATAATGACCGGGGGAGAAAAAGATGTTTGTACACAGCTTTATGCTAAGTCACCAACTACACCAACTACAGGTATAAGGGGAATTAGATTTTACTCTTTATTGATCTTCCCAGTGGACATCCAAGGCTCTTCCTGCCTGTTTAGAGTCTGGTTCCCTTCTTCTGGTTACATCACCTTAATTTCTGCTGGGGCCACATGCTGGTGTTTCAAGTGAGAGGAGAAGGATGTGACCCACCCTTGGTCATCACAGCATTCCACCTACCTTGCCACAACGATTTGCTGGGAAACAACAAGTGCTCCAAGCTGCTCTAGTAAGTCTCAGTCCTGGGACATCTATCTACCCAAGTGTTTGGGAAGAAAAAAACAATTCATCTGCTAGAGCTATTATACTGGTAGGACAGATGCCAGCAGCTGCTGGTGTCCGTTGTGAAACCTATGGGAATACCTAGAAGGGAATGAAGTCAACACAAGAGAAAGCAGAGCCCAGAAAGACATGGTTTGCTCACTGAATGAGGCAGCTGTGCTGACGCTCTTGTCAAGCAGGTGAGCTACTAACCCTCAGCCTCACAGAGTACATGGATCACCACAGCAAGCTCAGGTTCTGCACTTCTCCATCCCTTCCCAACTCGTTCACCTCTCAAAGAGTATCTGGAATTTACTAAGTTGCCATATAATGTGAAAGTCTTAAAATAATGAATGATTGACTTATTGTTCCTTTACTTGATGCCATTACAATGCTATTCAGCAAAACAACGATCTTTAAGTAATGGCATATACTAACTTTCAACGTTTTATTTAACATGCATGTATGTTATAAGCATTTTTGTGAGCTAACATCTTAAAATACAATAGTTAGCAAAACATATTGCTAGATAACACTAGTGTAAGATGACCTCATTTGTTGTAAAGTATTAGAGGAAATTAGGTAAAAGCTGAAACAATATGATAGCATTTTAGGACCAACCTAAATTTCCAAGAGGAAAAAAATTAGTCCAAGGTTAAAGTGCTTAAAGAAAGGTAAAACAATATACTGAATACTAGACAGTTAAAAATAGTTACGGCATTACAAAAAATTATAAGAAAAAAATCCCGCATTTTTCCCCAACTCCATACAGATCTTTTCTTGATACTGAAGGAAAAAAAAAAAAAAAAAAGAGCTTTAAAAAAAAAAAAACAGGTAACAATAAAACAAATAATAACAATAAAAGATAATGACACAGATTGAAAATAACATGTTTCTCTTTTTAAATGTCATTAAGAACAGATTGACTTCACTCAAAAATTATTCATATGCTTTCACTGAAAGAACCTTTAAATGGTAAAATAGGCATTTATGTGTTTTCAGGTACTATGTTTCCAGAAAATTTCTTCGCACCATCAGATCAGGTAGTCAAAACAACAAGCCAATAGTTTGGGCAAGACCACACCAAACAAAATTTCAGACCTCAGCTAGCTCCCCAAAACCTTTCCCAAAGAAAATATGGAAAGCACTTTGGGTGATGTTTTAAACACTTACAGTGTCTTGCAATCAACAAATTTTTCTCAAAGTATAATTCAATTCCATTTTATACTTGATCCCTTGAAAATAAAATTACCCTTGCATTATAAAAAGAAACATCTAGTCTCACATTCCCAAAAGGATATAAAATATCTGGTTACGTAACTGCCTTTTAACTTTTTAACTGTTTTTTTTTTTTTTTTTTTTTAATTTGAAACTCATCTTGATTGGAAACATGAGCCTACTGATTCCAAAAGCCATTCTATGACTGAGAAGTTCGGTGTCTCGTACTTTGTGTGTTTACAGCATGAACCATTATGGAAAAAGCTTAATAAAAAGTTCTTATTTTACATTACAAATCCATAATCCAAAGTACTAATTGTAGTCATTCAGTTACTGTGCATCTACAAATGCTATTACATGCAATAATCATTAAAATTCACTGTGGCATAGTAACTTTAAAGTCTTATTTTGATGGCCCTGGCTGGTGTGGCTCAGTGGATTGAGAACTGGCTGACTTGCAAACCCAAGTGTCACTGGTTCAATTCCCAGTCAGGGCACATACCCAGGTTGCAAGCCAGGTCTCCAGCCAGGTCCTCAGCCAGAAACAAGTGAAAGGCAACCACCCATTGATGTTTCTCTCCCTTTCTTCCTCCCTCCCTTCCCCTCTCTCTAAAAAGAATAAATGAAATCTTTTTAAAAAATAAAAATATAAATTAAAAAAAATTTAAATCTCATCCTAAATACAAAGTCATTTTAAATTGCTATATTATCTTTTATTTATTTTTATCTTAAATTTGGTTCAATGTCCCTGCAGGCTTTTTATATAAGAATCTAAATAAGATGAGGCAACAAACCCTAAAATATTCCATTACCCCAGAGAATATAAACTCTGTTAACATGCATAAATTCTTGAAGAAAACATAACCTTCAGCTTGGACCTAAAGGACACATCCACAAATATTACAAGAAAGAATTGATGATTCTTATATTCTAAAGGGAAAAAAAGAAAACAAATATGTGTCCTATCTGCCAAATAATTCCTGGTGAGGGTTAGGGGAAGACTTGGCATTATTATGAAATCCCATAGAAAAATACCCTATCTGCCACTGGAAGCATTAGGCTTTGGATGGCTAATTTTTAAATAAATATAACCTGAGAAAACCAGAAGTTTCCCCAAAGCAAGTCCCTGAAATCCACCTGGACAATACATTGTCACAAGGGAGTGACAATGGGAATGAACTGTAGTTCCCAGTAACCCCTAAACAATGCTTCCCATTGGTAGAGCTGTTCAGTATTTTTTCATCTGGATGCTGGTAACACAGGTATGTCCATTTGTCCCAACCCATCCATTTAAGTCCACACCTGTAGCTGCATCAAACTTCATGGCTCTGAGAATCTCCACGTTCTCCTTTCCACCACTTCTCCAATGTGTCATTTCACCATCTCTCCAGTCACGTGGGCCCACGCCTTGTCCACAACAAAGCAATTTCCCACCTCAACCTTCATGCTGACTGAATCTCTTCCTTCCCCTCTGCATAAGGATGGATTATCACCACTCAAGGGATTTTTCAGATGACACCTCTTCTCTGTCCGCCCTTGCTAATTTCACTACATTCATCTGTGTATTTCCCCTTCCCCTCACCACATCCTGAAATTATCACCTTTAATTATATGTGCAGTTATTTTCAGCTGTTTCCACTACTAGACTGTAAATGTGTCATGAGAATGAACGACTATGCTCACCTTTAGGTTTGCACAGCACAACACCCAGCAAGCACATAGCAGGTGTTCAAAAACAAACTGACTGAATACCTCACATCGAAAAAATGTTTCTAGGTATTATGCTAAATGATAGATGTAAAAAAAAAAAGTAGTTATAAATTTAAAATTAGTTTGAGCTATGATAGAATAAAACTGCTTTCAGAGTATCTGCTTTCCTCACCACCATGAGTATCATCACAACACTTGACAAAACAGTGAAGTAACAGCCTCGCAGGAATCTAACCTAACTTGTAAGTAAAAAGAGCAACCACAATGCTGGGATATTATTAGGGGAAAAAGTAGTCCTAGTACTTTTTATTCCTGTAAAATAATGGGCATTTGCAATCACATGTACACACACACACACACACACTCACGCATGCACACTCACTCTCATACCTACATACACCTCTGGCAGAAACAGCACTCTAAAACCAGACTGGTATCTCCAGCTACAACCCAGCCCACTGGGTGGGGACTTCATATTCCTTACACATAACCCTTGGCCTAAGAGGCAGAAAAATCTTATGCCAAGTTTGTGGGCAGGAAAACCAATTCTATACTTCCTGCAGAGGTACTGTAGCTACAGACAATTATTACACACCTTCAGAATGGCCCAGGCCTTCCTGTCTAAGGAAGCTCCCAGAGGCTCCCTAATTGTCTGACTCATCAGGGCAACAGGATTCAAACTTGGTCAGCGGATGAAGCACCTGGAAGCCCACAGCCTTCTGAGGAAAAACACGTCATACCGAAATAACTTCTTATGAACCAGGAATGAGTTTTCTGACAGAAAAGGCAGTCTATGAATGCCATGTAAAATCACAGCCTAAACTCATGTGTTCTCAACACCATGACATAGAGACAGACATTGAACTCATTGGCTGTCTGAGTTTTCCTGTTAATTGTCTTTTGCCACTTAATCATCTGTTCCTGGCTGCTAATACTCCCCAGTGGGCATATGGTAGCTGGTGCCAAAGGCTTAAGAAGAGTTGACAGGAAGAAAATTTGAAAATGAAAAACATCACCCCTTGTTCACCCATCTTTTTCTTTTCCCCCTATGAATAAGGATAGGACCTTATTCATTTTTAACAATAAAATATATTTATATAATTATATATAATAAATCAGTGTAAAATCTTAAAACATTTTGATCCTTAAAATCTTTATATATAAAGAAAATATATATAACTATAGAATTATATGGGAACATATATATACTCCTATGTAAGAAATTCCCCATTCTCAGTAAGTTTATACTTACCAAAAAAGTGAAATGGCTAGATATTAAAATAAATTTGTTTTAAATAATATCAATATTTTAAAAGAACCAAGAAACAAAATGATCCCCACAATCACACTGTATTATAATGTGCATAAATGTTAAATCTGAAGTAATCTGAAAGCTGACTACGCAGACAACTTTTAATTACATACCCCTGCTGGGAGTGCCAAAGTCAAAGCTAATTAATAGACATGAAAGGATGTCTTTAATACTTGCCCTGAAAAGACATAAAGGTGTCAAAATAGTTTTATCATGGGAGCACTTTTCTCAATAGGGTACATACCCAATATTAACATATGTAGTACAAAAATGCCCAGGGGCTCAAACATGACACTAACACAGCTGAAGCAGAAGAAAACACAAACAGGATTAAATCTTGACACAGAAAAGAAAGGGCAGCACCTGGAACCTCATGCTGATAAGAACACAGTGAAAGGCCTGCAGTGGTCAGGAGGAAAGGGGGAGGGGGGAGGGGGGAGGCAGAGGCAAAGAAGGGGAGCAGCTTAGACAAGAACCTAGTATAAAGGAACCATGGACATGGACAACAGGTGGGATTGACTTTGGGGGGAAAGGGTGGGTGGGGAGGGGGACAGAGGGGAGAAAAAAAGGGATGGATGTAATACAACAACAATA